>QANT01002741.1:0-112224 GCA_003254885.1 Purshia tridentata
TAAAACAAAAGAAGCCCCGTTATTCAAGCTATTTAGTGAATGGCCAAAAGAAAAAAGCTATTTAGTGAAAGTATGTTTTCCATTAGAGACAAGGCTGACGTGTGTTTTTTTTTTTTTATGTCTTTTGTAGAGTACTTGAATTTTTTTTTAATTTTTAATTTTTTTTACTTTAAATCTCTGAAGCATTTGAATTGTTAGAGGAATGAAGAACAGAAAAAAAGACGGTTTACTAGTGACACATATTCTCTAACGCATTGGTATTCTCTATAACATACATTGAATTTGTTTTCCCCAATTTGCAGGGGGCCATGGCCCCTTCTGGTTCCTTCTATGTTCCCCACATCAAAATGCAGAAACACTTCGATTGAAGCTTCCCCGGCAAAACAAAACTTCGATTGAAGCTTCATTAATCTCGAACTCTTTACCCACAATGCTTATCGAAGCTACCACACGCTGCTGCCCCAATGATTTTAGTCAACTTATAACAGAGATATATGAACTTTTGGAAAGGACATCCCATTGCTCCATCATATTAAGTGTTCGACCCATTGTTTGATATATGAGACTCTACTTAGATTACAAGTTTCTATTTCGAAGAGATGATCTAGTTGAAGTTGATATGTCCATCCACTTAAAACAAAGAAACTATCAATTTAAGCTCTGTTTCTGACTTCAACCAGACTGTGCGCTGGTGTTTTTCTTATTCCAATTTCGTTCATCATATATCTCACATTTTCTGCATCTTTCCACCTTCCCACTGCAGCATAAATTTTAGCCATCAATACATAATTTCCTGTGTTTTCTGGTTCAAGCTCAAAAAGCCAGTTAGCAGCCACCTCTCCCAGTTCAACATTCTCATGTATCACACATGCACCAAGTAGTGCACCCCAAATAGCATGTGTAGGCTGAAATGGCATTGTCCTAATCAGATCATAAGCTTCAACTAACCGACCTGCACGACCAAGAAGATCAACAATGCATGTATAGTGATCAGCCTGAGGACTTGCTTTCCGATCTTCAAGCATGAATCTGAACAATCCCAATCCCTCATCCACCAAACCCGCATGGCCGCAAGCATGCAAAACAGAGGTAAAAGTGACATCATTTGGTCTCACCCCAGATTGAACCATCTGATAGAAAAGTGAAACAGCAACATCACCATGGCCATGCATTCCGTAACCAGCTATTATCACACTCCACAAGATAATATCCCTGTTTTTTTCTGTGATTCCATTAAAAATCTTATGACTATATTCTAAACTTCCACACTTCGAGTATGAATCAACCAAACCAGTAGTAACTTCAATGCTTGAAAGAAACCCAGATCTTACTAGGTAACCATGCATATTCATTGCTTGATGCAAATCAGCTAGAATGGAATATGCAGGAATGAGACTGTTCAAGGTTGCTTCATTGGGTTGTACTGCTTCCATTAGCATCTGTTTGAAAAGTTCTATTGCTTCTCTCTCCAGCTTATTATGAATGCAGCCAGAGATAATCGCATTCCAGGGAACTGTTCTCTTTTTTGAAGTCTTTAAAAACACTTGAAAGCTATTGTTGACTCGATTGCTTTTTGAGTACATGTCAATTAAAGCAGTCTCCACCATAACATCAGATTCAAGGTTTCGCCTAATAGCCCATCCATGCAAGCACCGTCCATGCTTTGATTGATGCAAGCTCCCGCAGGCGGAAAGAAGAGAAGCTATTGTTACAAAGTTGGGGTTTACACCTTCACACTGCATCAACCAACAAAATGCCAATGCACCTCTTGCATCACCATTAAAAATGTACCCATTGATCATAGTAGTCCATGTCACCACATCTCTCTCATCCAACTTATCAAAAATTAATCGTGCATCACTCATGCTACCACACTTTACATACATATCCACCAATGCGTTCCTCAGTGCTAACTTCTTCCCAAAACCCTTTTCTTCTACAAAGGCATGGACTCGTCTTCCCAACACCATCTCCTTCAAGGAACCAATAGCCGGCAACACAGAAACCACAGTGGCGCAATCAGGCTCCACGCCCACATTCATCATCCAATCAAAAACACTCAAAGCTTCCTTGGCACACCCATTCCGAAAGTACCCACTAATCATGGTATTCCAAGACACCACGCTCCGTTCCTGCATTGCATCAAAAACCCTTTTCGCTGCTTCCTTTTCCCCAGAACTCATATACATAGCCAGCAAAGAATTCTGAACAAATGTGTCAAAATCAAACCCACCAACCACTGTTCGTCCGTGAACGACAAGACCAACACTCACCAACGACAAGTCACTACATGCCTTAATAACAACAGTATACGTAAACTTATCAGGGCAGCACTGCCTTAAAGCGAGCATCTGAACAAAAACTTTAAGTGCCTCATATGGTAAACCATTGCATACATACATTCTTATCGTGGTGTTGTATAAAAACGAGCTCCTTTCAGACAATTCATCGAATAACTTACGTGCATATGGGACGTGACTACATAAAGCATATGACTTTGCAAGGTTTGAGCGGATGTGGGGTGACAGTAAACCTGATGTGATGGTGTGGGCATGGAGTTGTTTAGTTTTAGTGAGGGATCGAGTGACAGCTGTGGCGGTGAGGACGTGCTTGGCTTTGGTACAAGCTTGAGATGGGCCATTCATCAAGTCAATTGGCGCTTAATGAAAGCAACGGTCGGTTCTATTTGGTTTGAACCATGAGACGGTGCGTTTAGAACTGTCTATAGCAAAAAAATATTATTTATAGTAAGGCCCCCAAATTATTACTTCTGTTTCACTTTACATGCTGAACTTCATTTTGTCACACTTTGTCCTTTATTTTTTAATTTGCATGTCACTTTATCCTAATATGACAACTTGGTTATATTTTTTATTATCTCTCAAAATCATTGCTTACAAATTACAAAGTTTAGAAAAGTAATTCTCTAAGCACAAATTTGATATAAAAAATTTTAAAGGGTATTTCAATTTTCGATTGCTACATTTGACTATTTGAGTTTTTTTATTTTATTTTTTTCAAATTAGCCATTTCTGCATGAAAGACGGAAAAGTTAACAAAGTTAAAGAATTAGAGCAAAATGAAACAAAGTAAAATTTAGGATGCAAAATGAGACAAACTAAAATTTGCGGGGCAAAATAAGACACATGTGGTAATTTAGAGGACAGTGCTAAATAACCCATAAATAAAACGTTGCGTCTAATCCCGCTAGTATTGGGAAGTTAATTAACGAAAGGCACAAACTTTGACAATCTGTCTCGCGGTCTCTCTCGCTCTTTCTGGAGTAGTTGTAGCAAAGGCATAGAGACGCGATGAGTATAGCGGCTGGAGCTCCTTCGAGAGCGGAGGTGCTGTCGCTGTTCCGCTCCTTTCTTCGACTGGCTCGCAAGTTCACTGACTACAACATCAGAGAGTACACAAAACGCAGAACCATCGACGCGTTTCGTCAGAATCAGAATCTTTCGGATCCGTCTGCCGTTTCCGCTGCTTTCTCAGATGGCAAGGCTCAGCTCGAGGTCACCAAACGACAGGCCGTTGTTTACTCCCTCTATGCTCCCAAGATTAAGAGCGTAATGGAGCTTCAGAACGGAATCAAGCAGTATAATTGATTGGTTTCCAGGTGCTATTCCCTGCCTACTAGACTACCATGCCTATTTGTTTTCCCGTTTCTTTGTTAGGGTTTTTGGTTGTGTCTGATTAATGGGTTTCTGGTTGGGTGTGCAAATTTGATATATTTTGTGTTTAATGGGCATGGATGATGCTTTGTTTGGTTTCTTAGAACTTGTGGCAAAAGAAATACATTATAAATGCGGAGAACTTGTGGGAAAAGAAATAAATTGAAAATTTTGATCTTGTGGATTATATATTTTTTGACCCAGAAAATATTGAGAATCATAAAATGCCTTTTACTTTGTAATACCAACTTAGCATATAGCTCAGTAATCCCAATTTTTAGCTACTTGGGGAAAATGCCTTCACTTGATAATGATAATTTAGCTAAATTTATCTTAGAGTTCTGTTTCTTTTGTGGCAAGATTTATATATCTTAACAACCTCAATAAGCAGACTATTGAATTATGAAATTACTAGTGAATGTTACAGGTTGTAAAATGGGGTTTAGCTCTTGATTTAGCTGAGCTATCCAACTGTATCCTATTTTTAAGCCTTTTCTGTTTTTGTTCTTTCTTCTGCTTCTTGTATTTAGCACCTCAGTGTTTGATGTGTGAATGCTTAGAAAGATGTCGTGTCCCAAATGTCCTTCGTCCATGGCTATAAGCTCTTTGGCATCCTTCCTTACAAATTGGTTTTGCACTTTTGCAAAACTAAGGTCTAAGATGGCTCACTACATTTACTTTCATGCACTAAATGTCTCATACAAAGAAATCCTTACAAGCCGATTTGTAAAGACAAATTCTGGCAGATTCTACCACGTGACAGACTATACTCTATGGAAAGTGTTGGTTTCTCAAGAATAAGTCCTACCCATTGATGATGACAGAAGTCTGTCAATTTCTTTTAACTATTAAGACAATCCATATTATGTATTGAATTCTAAACTCAACTCTGAACTTGTGGAACCTCGACTGTTTCTCACTACTGGCCACTGTGATTCACTGCATATGACCAGCCCAATTTGACACTTGTTTCCCCTATTAACTCTTTAGGTCGCTGCTAATATCTTGCGGATGAGTGGAACTAGATATAAAGTTATTGTTTTACATTCATTTTGCTTCTAGTTTGTGATATTGTTTTGTTTCAATTCTGTGATTTGTTTTGTGCAGGTTCGATTGGGTTTTTTCTTCTGTTAATCAACGTTTTCAGAGAAATTTGTAATTCTGTAGTTCACTGAAGTCCTGGGGGCTTAAGCCTGTATGTTAAGCCTTTAATTTTGAGTCTTGCTTCAAGGTATAATTAGTTATGAATTCTTTGTTTGTTTAATGAATATATTTTTGCATTTTATAAATAAAGAAGAACGTTAGGATTTTTTATTTGTGGAGTATGGATTTGTGAAGTTTAAATTTCTTACATAATTGATTATGGAAAACTAGAAATCCTTTGAGATGGTGAGTTTTTGTGGCTCCTTATTGTTGGTTCATGTCGCTTGTGGACCTTGTGTTGAAGGAGAAGAAAGTTTCAAAAATCATCTAAAGTTGGTTTCAATCAGATACTAGATTTGCTTTGATACTAAATGTCATAATCCATATGTAAAATTTGTGCTTTCACAATCAGTTTGAAAGAAAAGGTATACAAGAATTTATACTATTCCAATTTTCCAAGATAATAAATTGTTTTATTGTAAGACATTTGAGACATGAAAATTAAGTATATTTCGAAACCAACAATGTGACACTAAACAACACTTTCTCTAAAAGCAGAAAAGCTAATTTTTCTCTAAAGGCAAAGAAGCCAATCTTACCTCCAGTGGTTCAATGCGAATCTCTGATTATCATTTGAATTTGATAAAGAAATATAAATGAAAAAAAAATCTTGTAATTGAGCAAAATAATTGTTGATAATCTCAGGCCGAAGGCAAAAACCTACTAATAAGGGCGTTATTTGGGCCCGAATACGCATCTAATTTCGCGCTTAATTCTTTATTATTATTATTTTTTGCTGACAAAAAAATAAACCCCAAAATTACAGTTAGACTAGGACCGAGTAGGGATTGCATATCATTGTTTTAGCCTATAGACAAAATGAATCAACCGTCCGATGTCAGAATACACGCACACAACTTTACCCATCGTACGGTTGATATATACTGTTTATATTCTGTAAGAGAAAGCAGATCGTAATTCTCGTCCTCCCATTCCCTCAGGTCCGCGGCGGCACGCATATGTCCTCGTCCCTTAAACCTCACTCTCTTCTCGCTCACACACTCTTTGCTACACCAAAATTTGAAGGTAAACTTAAAAAGCTCTATATATATATATATCTCAGTTCTTAAATAACTGTCAAATTATTGGTGACAGTTTTGGTTTTGGTCTCAAATTCCTTGTTACAAGTATTATCAAAAGATTTCGTGCAATTATTTCTAGTATGGAATTGGAAACTTTGAGTGTGTTTTTGTACCTCCATTGCTTACTCTAGTCAATAATTCTATGTAACTACTGGGATGATAATCATGATATTGATAATTAATTGGAAATTGTATGCTTTTAGCATTTGTACACTATTTATAGTGTAAGAAACACCGTAAATTTGCAATAGAGTTAAAGGGTATCCATTAGTTGAGTTTTCAGCCTTTCAGAAATGAAGGGTACCCTCTAGTTTGTAATGCAAGAGGGGATAGAACAATACATCATGGAAGAAGAGCCTTCCAGTGAAGCTAAAGTGAACTCCTACGTGGTGGAAGATGAAGGCTACGACCGTTGTGTTGTAGAGGATGTTGAAGCTCCGGTGGTATTGGATGATGGCAAAGAGGGTAGTGTAAATATTGAATTGTTTCAGTATATAGCAGGTGGGATAACAGAGCCCACACCAGGTATGGAGTTTACTTCTGAAGAGGATGCGAGGAATTTCTATAATGCATATGCTAAACATATGGGATTTAGTATTCGTGTGAACTCATATTATCGTTCAAAAAAAGATAATTCAATTATATCTCGAGAGTTTTGTTGTTCAAAAGAAGGCTTTCGCCGGGATAGACATGCAAAGAAAAATTCAGGTGATGATACGATAAAGAGGCGTGCTAGGGCAATCACTAGGGAAGGTTGCAAGGCACTGATGACTGTGAGGAAACGCGATAATGGGAGGTGGTATGTGGTGAAACTAGAGAAGAGCCATAATCATGAGTTGGTGACTCCTGAAATGCGGCATTTTCTTAGGTCACATAAGCAGGAATGTGATCCTAATAGAAGTTCGAGCAGCGCCTTCAGTTCTCCTGGGATGTCCTTAGATGCTCCGATGAATGTTTTGACTGATTGTAGCAGTTTTGGCAAAATGCCATTTGATGTACAGAGTAGTGTCAATTATGTTGGAAGAGGCCGGTTGAGCACTTTTGGCATTGATGCCCAAAGTTTGCTTGGGTTTTTTAAGATTATGCAAGCTAGTGATCCTGCATTTTATTATGCAATACAGGTTGATGAAGAAGATCGGCTGAGTAGTGTCTTTTGGGTTGACACAAGATCAAGAATTTCTTACAACTGTTTCTCTGATGTTGTAGCCTTTGATACTACTTATCAAGTAAATCAGTATAAAATGCCATTTGCACCTTTTACTGGAGTCAATCATCACAAGCATTCTGTGCTTTTTGGCTGTGCATTGCTTGCAGATGAGACTGAATCCACATTCATTTGGCTCTTCACAACTTGGCTTGAGGCAATGTCTGGACGGCAACCAGGTTTAATTATAACTGATTATGCTCCGGCCATAAGTAGGGCGGTGCAACAAGTTTTTCCTCAATCAATCCATCGATATTGCAAGTGGCATATGATAAGCAAAATGCCAAAGGAAATGGGACATGTATATAGTGTACTCCCAAGGACTTTTCAAGTTGAATTTGAAAGATGCATTAACAAGAGTGAGACACCTAATGAATTTGAATCGACTTGGCAGATGCTTCTTGATAAGTACAATCTTAGAGGGAATGATTGGCTTCAATCACTTTATATTGATCGCAAATTGTGGGTCCCATTGTACATAAGAGATACTTTCTTTGCAGGCATGTATGCTACCCAGCGGAGTGGAAGTGTGAACTCACTTTTTGACGGCTATGTGAATGCAGGGACTACCTTACAAGATTTTGCAGAGCAATATCAGAAGGCTTTAGATGAAAGATATGAGAAAGAAGCAAAGGCAGAGTTTGAAACATTTTATACCAAACCAGTTTTAAAGACACCACTTCCCATGGAAAAGCAAGGAGCAGATGTCTACACAAGAAAAATGTTCGCCGTATTTCAGGAGGAAGTTTTTGAATCTCTTGTGTTTTCTGTGAAATTAAGTAGAGAGGATGCAGGAACCAGCACTTATGAGGTTGCAAGATTTGATGAAGAACATAAAGTGTATTTTGTGGCTTTTAAGATAGCTGAACAACTAGCGGGTTGTAGTTGCAAGATGTTTGAATTTGAAGGGATCCTCTGTAGACATGTGCTTGCCGTATTTAAAGCAACAAATGTGTTTACACTCTCACAGTGTTATATCTTGAAGAGATGGACAAGAAATGCCAAGGAAGAGGCTATGTTGGATGTACTTCCCTGTGCTGAATTACAGGGCAATTCTCAAAAAAGCAGGAACTCGCAGTACAATATTCTGTGCCAGGAAGCAATTAAATGTGCAGAGGAAGGAATGGCATCTGATCAAATTTTTAATGTGGCATTAAATGCGTTAAGAGAGGCTAGGGTCAAAATTATTGGTGCAAAAAGAAATGCCATCAAATCAATGCCCCAACACTAGGAGCTATGGCCAGCTCAAGTTATCGAGACGATAAATTGATGATACCAACCAGAACTACTAGTCGGGTGGAGAGTTCTTAAGTTCTAGTACTCTGGAGAATCTTCTACAGAAAATAACTTCACCAAATACACGGCAGAACAGTCATCAAGCAGGCTTACTTTATGCCCTATAACTGAAAGTGCCCTGGAGATGATTGTAGTAATTGTTTGTGGTTGAAGGATTCATGTCAATACATTTGAATTGAGTTGACTTTGCTGAGATAGTTATTCCTTTGTGTCGAACTTTGGTACCTTACCTTGCCCATTTAAAGAGTTCCCTCTCCTGTGTAGGGCAATTAAAATCAAATCAGTTTACCACCACAGCAAATCCACGGAAGATAAGAGACGACATACCTTGAAGTTTAAGGGTTTTTTTCTTCTGATATTTGTTGAATATAATTCATGTTCCTAAACATCCCGAAATAAAAGTTAGTGGTATTGAAGCACATGGCTTTCTATATTCGTTTTTTCCCCTGTTAAGTTTCTTTGAGATGATTGGCCAAAAAAAAGTTTCTTGAGATGGTTTTCTTGGTGCTTCATTTACCAATTGTCTGTAATATGAAATTCCGGTAGCACAAATATATTTAGTGAAGTTCTTTGGTGGCAGCAGCATGGCGTCTGCAATTTTTTGGCATCTGCAGAGGAGTTGTGTAATTAGCTGTCAACCATTCTCATGAAGGTAGGTTTCCAGTTTCCTCATTAACTTCAATTTGAAAAACCCTTCCACCAGAGAACCACAATTCCTATTTATCGGCAAACACTGGCAAGATGAGAACATGCAATGCAGGCAATAGCAAAGGGTGAAAATAAATTCGGTTAAAGTCATCCAATAAAAAATTAGAATCTTCAGTAGCACAGTTAGATCTTACACAATAGATTTAGGAGCCACTAGACATCTATTTCATGGCAATCTTCTACTCAATCTAACCAAATAATTCGAATGACATTTGCGAAAGATACAACTGCGAAGACCTAATTTCCACCTCAATAGCCACAAAAATTTGTAGAACCCAAAACATAACTCAGGTTACAGCCCCTTCATGTCACAATATTCACAGCCTTATGTCTTATTATCATATCTGATTTTAGAATCCATCTTCACAGGCAGAGGAGCAGAGAATACCAAATGCCCATTGTGACCCTGACCCTGGCCTTTGGTTTCATAAACATCTTCTCTTCTGTGAGTCATTCTGGTTCTGGGGTTTCTTTCTCCATCACTGGCCTGTGGTGATCCACCATTCTCCATGTGTGCCTCATCATCATCTTCAGTCTCCTGAGCAAAGCCCTTAGCATCTTCAACTTCACTGCAAAGGTTCTCCACAAACTCTCCATGATCATCACTGGAATCACTTCCATCCCCACTTGAAACTGGTTCGGTGTTGCCAAAGACCCTGAATATATTACCATTCTCTGCAAAGCTCACACTTTTCTTCACCTTAGGTTGAAACCCATGCTTTTTCATCAATACCCCATTTCTAAATTGACCAACTTTTTCATGAACAACTCGAAGGTTTTCTTCATCATCATCGCTGACATGTTGAAACCCTACAAGCTCCACATCTTCCTCGTCATTCTCCAAAGCTCTAGAAAACCCACGAATCTTCTCAATCCTATCCCTCAATTTCCCAATCATTTCCCTCTGATCCCTTCCCAAATCACCACAATTGGTGGGCAAAACCCTAGATTTGTTAACATTTTGACCAAACCTCACATTCTTCACTGCTTTCAAGGAAAGCCCATGCCTTTTCATAGCAACCCCATCGATGATCTCCATGAACCGGACCAAATCTCTGCTAATAGACCTTTTCCCGTCCCTAACAATCGGATCACCCCCCTGAAGACACAATTTACAAACAAAAATCAGTAAGAAAATAACAAAGGAAGAGTAAACTTATTATAAATAATAAAAATTAACAAATATCCATGAATGATTTTACCTGAATAGAGTCAATCTTAAGCAACAAATCGATGGCCTTTTGAGAAAGAGCATGAAAATCGAGGTGGGTCTCATTGGAAAGCGAGGACTTGAGAGAGCAGAAAGCAGACTTGATCAAGGCGAGGTCTTTGAGCTGCCTGAGGGTTCGTGATCTGCGAACAAGGAAGGCACGGAAGTGGGTCTGAATAACACGAGCAGCCAAGTCTCTGAGAGAGTGGGAATACGAGGAAGAAGAAGACTGAGAACGACCTGAAAGAGAGTAGGGGTGGAGAGACGCTTCGAGGGCTTCGATGCGGGAGAGGAGGGAGGATATGACAGAGTAGTGGGTGTGTAGTAGTTGTTGGTCTTGGGGTTCTTCTTGTTGGTGGTGCAAGCACTGCTGTTTTGGGTGTTGAAATTTGTGGGTGGGTTGTTGAGGGTTTTGGTGGCGGTGTTTGTGGTGGTGCGAGTAGGGATCTGGTGGGTTAGATTGGAGGAGGTGAGAAGCGATGGCTTGGAGAAGTGGGTCTGTGGCTACTGATGGTGATGGTGGACAAGGGTGGTGGGATTGGGTGCAGTAAGAGCCACAGTAAGGGGTGGTGCTGCAGCAACAGGTGGTGGGAGGGTGGTTTTGGTGGTGGTGGTGGTGGTGAGAGGCCATTGAAAGCCTAGAAGGTGAGTTTTGGAAGGAAATGATGGGTTTATGATAAAGGAGAAGAGGGTTTGGGTTTTGGGGCGGTAGATTTTGATACCATTCAGGCAGTCCAAGTCAGGAGTTTATGAAAATAAATGAAACAAGAGGAATTTATTGGATGATCCAATAGTAAAGTTTGTGACTTTATCGTACCTTTTTATCAGACAGTGATGGAGTCTCACTTGCCATGGGCCCAAGGAAGATGTTCATTATGTTGTGAGATTGAGCAAGTTAATGATTGACTTTGGTCTTTGATTGGTCAAAATGTCAAATCAAAATGCAATGAAGCATTTCAGCTGCCATTAATGGCTGCTAAAATTTGATGGGTTTAAACTTTAATCCAATTTGTTCAATATATATTGGGCCCTACAATGTGTTATGCTTGGACCCTAGTTAGGTTTGAAAAGTAAACCATAGGCCCAACTGAACCAATTTGCATGGTAATGTAAAGAAACCCCACAATTTTCTTTTCTCACCCCCACAAAATTTTCATCTCCTAAACATTTTGAATTTGACTTTCAATTGTAGAAAAATGGAAAACCAAAATTCAAACCCAACCAGACACACCTCCTTCCCACCACCTACCCCATCACCGCTACCATTATCCACTGACGATACCTTCCTCCTCTCTTTCTCTCTCTCCCCCTCGTTCTCTTTCACTCTCTCTCTTCCCTTTCTTCTTTCTCTTTGGCTCGGAGAAAGGGGAGGTTGTCATCATGGCTGCTAAAATGTGATGGATTTGAACCAACTTGTCCCATATATATTGGGCCTTACAAATTGTTGTGCTTGGGTTCTAGTTAGTAAAGTGAGGAAAACATAGGCCCAATTGAACCAAATTTGCATGGGCTCAATTTATTTATGGACTTAATATATTAGTCTGCATTGTAAAACTGTTTGCATGGTAAGTTTGCTGTGAACACGCGCAATCATACACATACTATGATAATATTAATTAATCAAACAAACTGTTGAATCGAATTACCTTAAAAATAGCTCAAAATTGATGGCCGTTGATATACTGCTGTTCGATCCGAAACGATCGCAGCACATTACTTCATAGTTACTAATTAAAAGCAAAGACGACCGACGGTGCTTTGTAGCCAGTGCAACGAAGAACCATGCAACACCTGGCCTACCAACAGTCAAACGTTGCCTTCATCGTAATCGACAAATGAAGACGTGGCGTGTGATGTAGAAAGCAAACAAAAATTGTTGTTTACGATAGGGTTGTCCGTAGAGGGTCACTCAAATCTTAGTTATATATAGTTGGGTGTGGGGCCCTTGATCGATCATTGAAAATGGACTTTTATTAGATTGAGCGAGAGAGAGCTCGTGAAAAGAGATAAAAAGACAGATACAGTCTCACTAATCACTATCATATTCACAAGCGAGGGTCAGTCACACACTGTGAGACTGAGAGAGATCATCATCGGAGCAATGGCAGCTTCGCAATTCTCTGCAACTTGGAGTGGAGCAGAGACGACGGCTTGCAGTTACAAATCTCAGTCGCAATTGATCGATTTTGGTTCGAGAAGGAGCAAATCCAAGATGTTGTTCACGAGGACCTTCAATCCACGGCCTCAGACTCAGAGTCAGAGGAAGTCGTCGTTGTTTTCATTTTCTGTAAAGAACGTGATCAGTGAGCCTGAGCCGAAATTGAAGGAAAAAGGTCCTTATTTTCTTCTATATTTACTCACCCCGTTCTGATCGTCGAAAAAGGTTCTCATTTTCGGTATTAAAAAAATTTTCACTTTTTTTTTTAATTTATATTTTTTGTGCTCTACTTAGAAGCTCGAAGTGGACCAAGCTCGTTCGCACCAGATTCTGAGTCCATCGCTTCAAGCATCAAATACCATGCAGAGTTCACCCCGGTGTTTTCTCCGGAGCGATTTGAGCTTCCAAAGGCTTACATTGCAACTGCACAAAGTGTTCGTGATGCACTCATTGTTAACTGGAATGCGACTTATGATTATTATGAGAAAAAGAATGCAAAGCAGGCATATTATTTGTCAATGGAGTTTCTACAGGTTAGCCATGAATTTCCTGAATTGCTTCCCTAACCCTTATGTGTGTGGACATACGCTTCTAAAATGTATAACTTGCAAACACCTTGTTTGTTCATGATGTTCTGTTTTGTAGGGTAGAGCACTGTTAAATGCAATCGGTAACTTGGAGCTTGAAGGTGCATATGCAGAGGCTTTAAGCAAGCTCGGACACAAATTAGAAAATGTTGTTGCCCAGGTGAGGTTCTGGCTAGTCTTAACCTATCCATTAAATTTAGTTAATGGGATATTTATTGGCAATTTTTGGATAAATAAGTGACCATCATCTACTTCTATTTAATCATTTAAATTGCAATTCTAATGAGAAAAAGGGAATGCTGAAGCTTTAGCAAGCGGCTCTCTAACTATCGGACTGAGAGAATAGATGGACCAGATTCCCAAAAACGAAATTTCTGCTAGAATAGGACTTGCATAAATAACGTCTAGAAGAAGACAATAATATACTCAATTTAATTGTGGGTACCATTTACACAAATTAGAAGTGTAAAGGAAGGATTTTGTTTTTTTCTCTTGCGAGGTAAGAATATGTTCTTTTTCCCAACAAACTTAGATGCACTTTTTAGAGCAGTAAATGGTTCTGCCTCTCTCTCTCTCTCTCTCTCTCCATCTGTGTATTGACTGTTGATTCAGCCAATTGATCAGTTTGATGAATTACAGGAACCTGATGCTGCACTTGGAAATGGGGGTCTTGGTCGACTTGCCTCATGCTTCTTGGACTCTTTGGCAACTTTAAATTACCCAGGATGGGGTTATGGACTTAGGTACAGGTATGGTTTATTTAAACAGAGGATTACCAAAGATGGTCAAGAAGAAGTTGCTGAGGATTGGCTTGAGGTATGCCAGCTTTCTGATCTTATCTTTTGTTTCAACCGCGTCATTGTCTGTAAAGCCTTATGATAAATTCATTAAGTCTTTGTTGCTGACACTGGCAGATGGGTAATCCCTGGGAGATCGTGAGAAATGATGTCTCATATCCTGTAAAATTTTTCGGCAAGGTTGTTTCTGGATCAGATGGAAAAAGAAATTGGGTTGGAGGAGAAGACATACAGGCTGTTGCTTATGATGTTCCAATACCAGGATACAAAACAAAAACCACAATCAACTTGCGGCTTTGGTCAACGAAAGCTCCATCACGGGATTTTGATTTATATGCTTTTAATTCTGGGGAGCACACAAATGCATCTGAAGCCTTAGCAAATGCTGAAAAGGTCAGTACATTGTTTGTGCCTTTTGAACTGTTAATCATATACACGTGTGACATGCATCACTCTCTACCTACTATGGATATCCCTACTTACTATTGGTTGCTTGCTTTAAAATGATTCTTTCTTTATGTTGCTATTTTACCCACATATTGTTCAATTGGTAAAAATAGAATTTGTATAATGCTTAACAGATTTGCTATGTACTTTATCCCGGGGATGAATCAATTGAGGGCAAGATACTTCGTTTGAAGCAACAATATACTTTATGTTCTGCTTCTCTCCAAGATATTGTTGCACGTTTTGAGAGGAGATCTGGACGAGATATCAGATGGGAAGAGTTCCCAGAGAAGGTTGCAGTGCAGATGAATGATACTCATCCAACTCTCTGCATTCCAGAATTGATGAGAACTTTGGTTGATTTGAAGGGTTTGAGCTGGAAAGAGGCCTGGAATATTACTCAAAGGTAACACCTTTTGGCTGTTTTATGGGCAAGTGACTATGCTCGTTACTAGTGGAGAGCATCTTTTTCCTTTTCTTCCCTGGTTGTTATTAGGTGGTTACTTAGTTGTGGTGTCACATTTGTTAATCAGGATCAGTGAGAAGTAATACAGATACACACATTCATTCATATATAAATGCATATAAACAAAAAATATACATACACACATTTGTATTACCTTTTTTATGACTATAGCAATTTAGCAAATATGTTTTTCTTTTTCCTGTTTGCACTGTGTCCAGCTCTATCCATTTCCTTATTGGTTACCATCTACATTTAGTAGTCTGGAATTTGGTTTATTTATATGCTTTAGTTGGTCTAACCACCTTGTATTTTTCACCTTTATCAATCTACATTAAAGCAGTAAATTGTTTTTTCCTGCGTGCTAGAACGGTCGCATATACAAACCATACTGTTCTACCTGAGGCATTGGAAAAATGGAGTTTAGAACTCATGCAGAAACTGCTTCCTCGGCATGTTGAGATTATAGAAATGATAGATGAGGAGGTAACTATATACTTAATTAAACCCTGCTTTCCTCCGGAGTTTTTAAGTTTACTTTATTTCTTAAGGTTGTATATTATACAGCTCATTCGCACTGTAATTTCGGAGCATGGTACAGCTGATAAGGATTTATTAGAGAAGAAACTGAAGGAGATGAGAATATTCGAAAATGTTGATTTGCCTGCTGCATTTGCGGATTTATTTGTTAAACCCAAAAAGAGCTCCACTATTGGTACCAGTAAAAAACTTGAGGATTTAGAAGAGGATAGTGAACCTATTGATGAAGAAAATGGACCTCAGAATAGAGGCAAACAGGAAAAGAAAAAGGTGGTGCCAGAACCACCAAAGTTAGTTCGTATGGCAAACCTCTGTGTTGTGGGTGGTCATGCAGTAAATGGTGTTGCTGAGATACATAGTGATATAGTAAAAGATGAAGTATTCAGTGGATTTTATAAGGTAAGCCTAGACTATTTTAATAAAGATGAGGCTCTTTTAATCTGCGAAATGCTCTTACCATTGATCTCTACCCTATAATTTGGCAGTTGTGGCCTAAGAAATTTCAGAACAAAACAAATGGGGTGACACCAAGAAGATGGATTTGCTTCTGCAATCCCAATTTGAGTAACATTATAACCAAGTGGATTGGCACAGAAGACTGGGTCTTGAATACTGAAAAACTGGCCGAATTACGAAAGGTAAAATTTCACAACAATGATCGATTGAGAGTTTATGTTTACTTTTATATGAGTTGTTATGTACGTATGTTATAGTTTTCTATGTGATGTACCTATGTTATAGTTTTTAACTTACTGGAGCTATTTGATTGTTAATAGTTTGCAGATGATGTTGATCTTCAAATAGAATGGAGGGAAGCTAAAAGGAACAACAAGTTGAAAGTTGTGTCATTGATCAAAGAAAGAACAGGATTTTCTGTCAGCCCTGATGCAATGTTTGATATCCAGGTAATTTCCTTGCATTCAAATTTATTTCTTGGTATGTTTTTAAGTGCTGAAGACCGGAGATCTAAACAATATTTTAGCATCAGACAAGGGTGAAAATAACTGTTATATGGAAGGGAAAAGTAAGTCATGTTCAATTCCTTGGGTATACAGATGGGTTGTTATGGTAAGTATTCAAGAAGAATTTGTGGTTGAATTCCATTAGCTCATGGCTGATGCCCTTGGTATGGGTCTAAATGATCAATCAAATGTGTCTTAAACCTATAGAGGCTTGTATAACATAGCAGTAGGCCTGCCAAATTTGTGCATGGCTGGTGGTTTATTCTCTACACATTATTTGCTTATGTTTTTTTTCATGCCTCAATCAAAGTTTCCTTTAGAGACCTGTAAAGCAAAATGATTGTTTTCAGGTGAAGCGCATTCATGAATACAAGAGACAACTTATGAATATTTTAGGAATTGTTTACCGCTACAAGAAAATGAAAGAAATGAGTGCTTCAGAAAGGAAAGAAAAGTTTGTTCCACGTGTCTGTATATTTGGAGGAAAAGCATTTTCTACGTATGTGCAAGCCAAGAGAATTGTGAAATTTATCACAGATGTTGGGGATACTGTAAATCACGATCCTAGTATAGGTGATCTACTGAAGGTATGGATATGTTTTATGCTATACCTTACTGATGAATCTTGTTATGTGTCCACAATTTTTTATGTTAACAACTTGACAAACATTTTCCCCCCTACCCAGTACTTGGACACTTTAGGGATTTGTTATTTCATAATTTAACCTTTGCTTTGGGTATTAGTTACTACTTAATAGGCAGTGATAAATGTGTGATATTATTATGGAATAACGAGTAGAAATAATTGATTTTTCATATAGTATTGTCTTACGGTTGATATAAGTTGGTTTAATGAAAGAACTGAAATTTTTTCTTTATATGTGTATTTTGATATTCTATGAGTAACTTTGCATTACTGACCTACTAGATTATATTATTTACTGTCATCTTAGGTTATCTTTGTCCCTGATTACAATGTCAGTGTTGCTGAATTGCTAATTCCCGCAAGTGAGCTCTCACAGCACATCAGGTAATTCAATTTCATTCTTAACATGATTTATTTTCAATTTTCTGTTGGCCGCATAATTTTTCTGTCTGCGTGTGATAAATGGAGAAGCAAAACCAGGAATTGGTTTTAAACTTTTAGGCATCATTATAGTGTAGTCCAATCTGAACTGATTTTGGTTAGGCATCATTATAGTGTAGTCCAATCTGAACTGGAGTTTTGGAATATAATTGGTGCTTTGGAAAATGGGTTTGGGTTTGTGAGACAATAGAAAGAGTTCTAGCTCTGACTGTCACTACCGCAACCCCTATGGGGCCTGCCTTTTTAATTTATTTCTTTGTAGTACTGCTGGAATGGAGGCCAGTGGAACCAGCAACATGAAGTTTGCAATGAATGGCTGCATCCTAATTGGGACTCTGGATGGGGCCAATGTTGAAATAAGACAAGAGGTTGGAGCAAACAACTTTTTCCTCTTTGGTGCTAAAGCTCATGAGATAGCTGGGCTGAGAAAAGAACGACTTGAGGGGAAGGTTTGTCTTGATAACCAACTGTTACTTTTGTTTCAGTGTTTTGGAACTAATCTAGTGCCAAATGTTTCTGCCTTGGAATTTTATCATGAGGAGTGTAATTCTGGTTCGCCAATAAATTACATGGCAGCAATTATATCTCTATTTTTTTTTTAATGATAAAATAATTCAATAGAGGGGGCAGATAATCATTTCTTTCTCCTTTTAATTCTTATCTCGTGGTTTTGACCTAGCATTTCTTGATGCAGTTTGTTCCAGACCCACGTTTTGAAGAAGTCAAGGAATTTGTCAAAAGTGGTGTTTTTGGGTCTCACAAGTATGATGACCTGTTGGGATCCTTGGAAGGAAATGAAGGATTTGGCCGTGGAGACTATTTTCTTGTGGGCAAAGACTTCCCCAGTTACATAGATTGCCAAGAGAAGGTTGATGAGTTGTATCAGGACCAAAAGGTGAGTCACGTTACATGTTTCCTTGGTATAGAATAATTGATACATTGCGGGCATGCATTACTCTGCTTAATTTCTTAAATCCTATTTGTGAGTCTGCATTCATTTGTGAATCTATCTGATTCTCAAATCCTATTGATCCATTTACAACTTGTTACTTTAGCCACAAGCAGTGTTTTGTGTTACTTTTGCCTAATGTTTATAATTGTGTTTGGGGCAGAAATGGACCAGAATGTCGATCCTTAATACAGCAGGCTCATACAAGTTTAGCAGTGACAGAACCATTCGTGAATATGCTAAAGACATATGGAACATTAAACCTGCCAAAATACCATAGAAGCATGTTCTTGTAAGCAGAGATGGTCATACTTCGTGGTTGTGATGATCCTCGGCTTTTGGTTGTATGTAAAAGGTAAATGCTGGGAAATGGAATAAAGGGTAGCTTTTGGTTGCTACATTACTATCTTGTACTCTCTCATATGTAAAGGTAAATGCTGGGAAATGGAATAAAGGCTAACTTTTGGTTACTACACTACTCTCTCTCTCTCTCTCGTATGAAATTAAAGATCTACATTCTTCAATCATGTATTTTTTTTTTTTTTTGCGGTTCATCAAGGAAAATGAAAATAAAAAAGAAATCGAACACACACAGGACACATATAATATGCAACAAACATCAGAGACAAAACAGAGAAAAGTAGATACAAGAGTTTCAATTCAGCAGGTGAAGCATGCCTCGCCTTGCCTTACACACTCTTTGACCAAAGCAGCTCTTAATTTTTCTGCAACATAAGAACGCATGGTATATCGCATTAGTCAAACAAGCTTACCCTTGGTACATGATATGTGCACTTAAAATAAAATAAAAATATAGCTCTCAAACAAGTGATGGAAATAGGAAAACGAACATGGGTATCAAAACTTTGGGCCGGCTATGGGCTAAGGAATATGGACTTTCTGTTTTGGGGCTATAGGTGACTGTGTTGCCTTAGCTTGGTTTGTGTCTTATGGTGTGGTGCACAGTCCACTATTTACTTGATGGGTCTGGTTATAAGGTTTGAAAGCCCATTTGAATGACTGCCTGTCTTTATGATTTTGAACTCCGACTCTTTTCCTGCAAGCACACACATAGTTAGATCTTGCTTTTGCACTATTGTATTGGGTTTTGTAAAATGTATATAATTGTGGCAACTGGCAAGGAGAGCCACAGAGGTTCATTCCATTAATGTTGTCTTGTGGCACATCTCAAAAAGATTTTTAGTAGGCAATGCAAGCACATGGCCAGACCACAGATTCAAGTGATCGCATCTACGCTCACATACTCACATGACATACTCACATGATATTCATTGGTGTGGCACAAATTACTTTGTATATTCAATCCTCTGTGTGTGTGTGTGTTGTGGGGGGGTCGGGCGGCCAATTTACTCCTCATGAACCACCTAATGTACATCAATCAAAAGCTAAGCCCATATCTGAATTCCAAATTTGCAACGCAAACTGAGGGAAAACATGTTACTCTTAATTAAAGTAATATCCCTAAACTTGGAGGACTTTTCCATAACAGTCTGATATTGGGGTTTCTTGCTTTCCTGAGTTTCAGTGGCACAAAACCTGCGGCAAGCTTGTAAACTGAAGTCCTTAACGCTTGGCCAGTTGGGTCATCTGGCATTGTAACTAGATATTTGAGCTTAGAATGTACTTTAAAATCTGCAGCTGGACTGTTTTCTTTTGGGTCAAGGCAAAGCTACCTCTAGCCACTTGCAAAAGAAGATTGATACATAGAGGGAAAGAAGTAGACAATACGTATGTATTATCCTACATGTTAAACAAGAGCAAGAAAACAATAAAAGATATAATGTGATGTTTTGTCAGGTTGGCAGGTGACTCTCATAATCATGGTCGGCTTGGATGCCATCTTTTGGGCACTATTTAGTTGTTTCCCAAGATAGGTGGTTCCGTTTACACTTTTCTTCAGTTAAACGCAAAGCAATAGAAAAGAGAGTAATAGTACTGCTTATCTGTTGTTCTTATTGATAGTTTTGGAAGTGAACTACATTTCAAATGGACAAAAATTTCATATTACGGTAATGAGTTCCAAAAATGTATCAGTAAGCTACAATCTTGCAACTATATGAATATGTTTCCAGATGAAAAAGAAAAATCCAGAAAGTGGGACAAAAATAATCTGGACTGCCACCTATAAGCCATAAGCAGCAGATGGAAGTTTTACTTCTCTAGTTATCCTAACAAACACCGCAAGAAACTTCAAAGGAGCCATGAATGGTACACTAGTTAGGGACCAGACGCACCAGCAGCTCATGCTTCTGTTCATTTCCAACCCACCATGACTTGAATTCAGCATCACCATTCTCTTCCTCAAGTTTAACTGGGTGAGTAAGATCAAATGCATCACAGATATCAGAAAGCTGTTTCTTCAGTACTCTGGTCTGTTCTGCTCCCGTCTCATAGTCTTTACCAAAATGAAACCTCTTGTGACCACCCAAAGCTTGGCCTGATGCAAAAACCTTTAAGCAGATATTGCACACGTAACCCTTACTCTCACAACCTGTCTTAGTTACACTTCCCATCTCCTGCTCCACTGAATTATCAAAGCATTCAAGCTTGGCAGGCTCGGAAGTATCCTCAATCTTACAGAACTCGTTAATCAGGACTTCATCTTCCCAGTCCTCAATCTTCACCATGGAGCAGTTATTAGTTGTTTTATGAACTCTTTGGTGACCACCAAGTGCCTGATAAGAGCGGAAAACCTTGTTACATGTCCTGCACTTGTGTTCTCTTTTCTTCTTAGAATCAGCAAAGATATCAGATTCAGTAGCATCATAGATCATGTTGTTGCCAGAATCACAAGCCTTAAACCTGGCTTTCTTGTTCAAACCAGACTTCATGGATCCCAATTCAGCTACATCCAATTCTACTGCCTCTCTAATATCCACATCCAATTCCATGTCACCAGGACACTCCTTCTCAACCTCAGCATCAAAGACCACAAGTGCAGATTCCTCACCCAGTTTAGGCATCTTGCATTCTGCACCCTTGTAAAACCAGTCAATGGGAACTTCCAATTTCACAATCTTTTCCTCATCACTTGCAATCCCAGATTCATTTTCACCAAGTTCAGAAATTTTCTTCTCATTATAGGCCTTCTTACACTCTGAAGCACAATTAGCTAACTTCTCCATCTTTGCCTTACTGATCTGGAAAGACCCAGCATCATCACCAAAAACATAAATGCCATCCTCATTGTCCACAATTGGCTTCTTTTGACTTGGTGATTTAACTTCTAAAGACAAAGAATTGTTATCTGAGGACCCAGTTACTGAACTATTTCGATCCCAATTGCCTCTATCTCTGGAGAGCATCACCAAGCAAATAGCCGCCTCCACTACTTCTTGCTCATATTCAGTCACACATTTAGATTCATTCAATTCAGAAAAAGAAGAAGTTGGAGTACTCTTGTACCTCAATCTTCTCGATCTTTTCTTCCTGACCATCCCCATAGTCTCACTGCTGTATTGGGTGTCCACAAAAAGCTTCTGGCTTGAAATGTCCTCTGATTCATCGGAGGTCCTAAATCTTTTTGAGTGACTACTCGTATGAGCAGTTAGAGCTCTCATTGACTCAAACCCTTCACCACAATCTTTGCAGCACTGAATCTCTTTCCTTTGTCTGCCTGAGTGGTGTCTCATGTGACCAAACAAAGCTCTCATGGAATCAAACCCTTTGCCACATACCTTGCAGACCTTATCTTCCTCTGAAGCTTCAACCTTGGAGCCTGAAAATTTCCAAGACTTTTTGGGGTTGACTCTTAGGCCATAACCAGCATTCTCATCATCACCGTCAGAATCCATGTTGCTCATCTTGAGCTTTTTCTCTGTTTTGTTGGCCGAATTCTTTGCTATGTGACACCTCATGTGACCTCCCAAGACCTTGCCGCTCAAGAAACTCTTGTTGCAGAGCTTGCACATGTGCCCTTTTTCTTGATGCTTGTCCATCATATCATTAGCCAACCGAAAGGAAACAAACAAAGAAACCCAGATCCCAAAACCAAGCAGAAGCCCAATTCCCCTAGAAAGTTAAAATCTTTGCTCCACATTCCAGGAAAACAAACAGGAAAAAAAAGAAAGAAGAAGCAACAGAATGTGCAAGAAACAGAGGATTAACAAGAACCCAGATCAGAGACGACCAAGGAGTAGGACTTACTAAGACCCCGATCACGAAGTTCTTTTGCTTTCAAAGTGATCGAAGAAGAAACCCAATTGGGGTTTAAGTGTATTACAGTATTTGTGGTCAAGAACAAGATCTGGGTCCCCAAGGAACCCCCTAGTCACTCAACCGTGAAATATATATGTACAGCAGTACAGGCAAGCAAAGAAGGAATATATCTAACTGAAAAACATGGGCTCTGTAGTGTGACCACTGTTTTTGCCAGTAGGGGGCAAGAATTGACACGACGAAAGAATTAAAAGAGTGAGTGAGTGAGTGAGTGAGACGATCGCTTTCTCTCACTAAAAAACTTTCTCTTCCTAATGCTATGCCATATTTGGATTGTAGAAAAATTTTAAAAATCCCCTTTTTTATTTTTTATTTTTTTAGCCAACAAAGAATAGAAATCCTTGCATGAAAGCAAAGCTATAATCCCACTTCCTAGTGTACATGAAGCTACCAACTTGCTAGCATAATACTCTCATTTCGGCATTCTGTAGTTATGTCAAGATATGTGCCAATTGTAGTAACCAAAATTTGACAGGGACCTCTACCAGAAAAGTGACCCAAATACCTGAAAATAAAAATAAAAAAAGTGACTCATTTACTGCGTTGCTTGGGGCTCAAGAGTTTTGCGTGGGGCATTACAGTTTCATGTTACATACAAATTTGCCATTATTGTTAGTTACATTAAAAAATGAATAATTGGTGGACTAAAAATGGAAGTAAACGTTTAGCTGTGATTCATTTTTTCGTCCTGCTCCTCTTAAGCATCCAATGACCAACTGTTATTTTCTAGTTTGAAAAAAAAAAAAAAAAAAAAAAAAAAGGTGACTCATTTACTGCGTTGCTTGGGGCTCAAGAGTTTTGCGTGGGCATTACAGTTTCATGTTACATACAAATTTGCCATTATTGTTACTTACATTAAAAAATGAATAAATGGTGGACTAAAAATGGAAGTAAACGTTTGGCTGTGATTCATTTTTTTCGTCCTGCTCCTCTAGCATCCAATGACCAACTGTTATTTTCTAGTTTGATCCGAACATAGAATGAGCATGATCAACTCAACTTACTGGCCAACAAAAAAATTCACTCAAGTGCATTGTTAATAGACAGGTGTACTTAACTGGATGGAAAAGCATGCATAGGTTAATCATTGAGTCACATCAGCATGAGTCTGACATTTAACCAAACTCCTGTTAAGTTGACAAAAGCTTATGCCTTTAATGTCAGAAAATGGGCAGAAGCTGGTAATTTTTTTGTTTTGTTACAAACATAAGCACCAAATAGGAAGAAAAAAAACCATGTAATTATTTTAATGGGTCATACCATGCTGTCTGTTAGATAATGTATATTATTGTGTTAGTATTTTGTTGGTCATGATGATGCCAAATATAAGGTCCAAGTTGTTTAAGAATCCTTTGTTTCATCAACCATAACAATCATATATCACTGCAGGTATTAACAAGTTTATATAAATTTCAATTTGACGGTGGTTTGTATATTACTTTTGTGTGGGTTTCATTTTATCGACCATAACAATTATATATCATCGAAGGGTATTAAGAAAGTTATATAAATGTTAATTTGACGGTGGTTTGTATATTAATTTAGTGTGGGTTTCATCAACCATAACAGTATATATCATCGCAGGGTATTAAGAAGGTTATATAAATTTTAATTTGACGGTGGTTTGTATATTAATTTAGTGTATGTTTCATCAACCATGAGTCCATGACTATGTCATCAGCGTATATTGTCACCATCCAGCAAACGTCTGGGTTTGGGATTGTTGGAAACTTTGTGACTTGTAAGAAGCACATTAGAAAAGGCCTGAAGTATTTAATTCATGTAAAAGCCATATATTGACAATAAAATAAAAGAATTTCAAAAGATGGAATAATATTACAGTAGAAGGGTCTTAAAAATGTTGGACTCATAGCTCCAATGGTACAATACTTGAATGCAATAATACTAAAGCTACAAAGAGCCCAACTGATGCATGCTTGAGTATTACATAGTTTGCAAGGAAATGTCTCGCTTTCCTTGTTTTCACCCATAGTCCCTTGTATTTCATAGGATGAACATATACAAGTATGCTCGGTATTGCGACCATGTCAGGAAATCGCTAATTGAATGTTAGTGTCCGAGTCCAAGTACTGTTCTATTGGATGAAGTTTCTCTAGTTGATAACCATCATGAAACTGTTTTGGAGTTCTTGCATACACGATAACAGCCTAGTTTTTAATCTCTCTCTCTCTCTCTCCTGGAATCCACTCAAGCAGATTTGTGAGAGAGAGAGAGAGAGAGAGAGAGAGAGAGAGCTTTCGAACATACAAGAACGTATAAAAGGGCAAGGCCATCTGTTCTAAATTTATCACTGGCAGAACAAGAGCGAAATGTAGTACTTGAGTGTAAAGAAACAGAGTATGCATGAACCTTACAGATAAATATAACATTACCAACAAGATACGGTGAAATTATTTGTGATTGTAACCAACTTTTTTTTTTTTTTTTTTGCTCAAACCAACTTTCTACGCTGGAATTATCGTTCTCACCGGACTCATCCTGACAAGAAAAAACAGGATTTTTGTCTCACAGGTAAAGCCCCTCTTCAATGAAGGAAAAAATCCACTGTGGTCCCTTTGACCAATACATGGACCTCCACCATGCATTAAAATCCGCATCATCTGTGCCAAGTGCTAACATCTTCCAAGACGTCAAAAATTTGAAGGATTAATAATGCATCACCAGTTTGAAAATCCTTGTTCACGGTCCCCCAAATCCTATTTAAAGAAAAAAGAGAAAAAAAAGCAGCTTTTGAGTTCAAAGCTGGCTTGATTGGAACAACAGTACTAGGAATTACTAATTTTACTGTAGTTGATCTCAAACCCTTGCCACCTTAGCATCCTTAGGATTCTTCTTGAACTTTACCACTCGAAAAGCACATAGGTCAATTGAGATGTTTACCAAACATATAAGGAACGGGACATGTCATTCTACATCCCCTCAATAAGTGGAAACAGAACTCAACTGTCTCGCTGGGACTCGTAGGATGTGCAAGAATCATCTTGCATATCATAATCCTCTTGGTTATTGCTAGGAATTTTATCCAAAATTTGAGTTTCGGTGGCACCACCACTATCACATGGGGAATTCCCAACATGAGCTCCTGAACCATCATCTATATCACCCCCATCCTCGTCATTAATTCCAGTGCAACCAACCACAGCACCATCTTTACAACCATCTATATCATCTGCATCCTCATTGTGTTCATGGAAACCCTCTAAATGCTCATCCGGATTATAGGCAAGAGCATCTAGATTTATAGGAGATTCCACCACAGAGTGCTCCTCATCCTCTACCATTCCAAATTCCCTATTTTGCCACTCGTCATCATCGCTGTCAATGTTTAGAGGGTCAAACCTATTCTGCTCAGCACGCTTCCGAAGCATGAAGACATTAAAATAATAGCTCACAAGTTCTTTATGTGTTCGCAAAGGAAAAGCCACTGGCAAATGGTGCCAGAAGTTCTTACCCAATGATGCAGGGTTAGAGAGGACAATATCATGAAAGACATGCTCTTCCTCTTTAGTCCATTTCTCTGCAACCTCCTCTCCCATTTCATAAAAGCCCAACTCTTCAAATAGCTGCTGTCCAAGGTCTTCCCTTAGTTTCTCTCTTGCTTCCATGACATGTTGTCTCACACATCTAACAGAACCTGCATCAGCACACTTACAGTTGTTTCTTGTTCCCACATGTTCACAGCAATAGTTTGCAGATGCTTCAAGGTCAGGCATAGAAATGACACAGGTACCCATTAGCTTCTCCTCAACACCAGAACGATATGAAAGTGCATGTCGAGGATCCAAGTTATCTAGATGATCTGAAGAGTGTGAAACCTCATGGCCCCATTCTGGAACACATACTTGATGCTGAGGTCCAATAGAAACTAGCTTTCGAGGAGGATAATCAGCAGGAGAAGAACAGATAGTGTCAGAATGAAGTAAAGCCCTCAACTGGTTTACAGGTCCAAAAAATTCTGGGAATAATGATAGATGAGCTGTTTCCTCAGATCTTAGATCAGCTTCAATAATACTGCTGTTGACCCACAGAAATTGGGCAATGCTTCCAGAAGCACCAGCCTCATGTCCTTTGTCACTTGCAAACCTTCCTTCATCTTGACACTTACTAAAACTCCCATCACCTTCACCATCTTAATATTGTAATTACATCAGCTATACAATCAAACTGAATATCTACAGATTATACTAAGTTAATGACAGCCATGCATTAGTCCTGATGTCATTATTTCTTTAAGAAGGTCAGATTGCATTAATGACCCACATTACATCCATAACTATTAATTGCAATACCAGATTCATGGTCCAGGTTATGCCTTTGCAGCTCATAAAGACCCGACCAAATCACTATATGCACAATTTTATAACCAAATAATTAATGACCATAGCAACTATTTGATACCTGAAGTTTGAAATTTCTGGGGAGCATCATTAAAAGGAAAAGTATCCACAATTGGAGCAGGCTCATTAGCATGTTCCAATTGTCTTTGGTGCTTACAAGCAACCTCATAAGAATTCTCATCACCAAAAGGCCGTTTGTTTATCATTTTGCCTGCAAGTGAAGCCACATTTGAAGTGGTGCATCGAATATGCAACATAGGATTTAGACATCTAAAACTCAAATTCAAAGAAGAAAGCCGCAAATAAAGATTTAGAAATGAGAGAAAATAAAAAGCTTCAGAAAACTAAAACCTTCCAAATGACTCAAATTAATAAAAAATTAGTTCCAACATGAAAGCAGATAAGATACTATATACAATCAGTATAGTCGTCTTGTAAATTTCAATAAATATAGCCATGGAATTTAAAAACACACCGCATCAGGTAAGCTATAAACAGTCAATGCATAGAATATCACCCACCACCCAACAAGCATCAAATCTAGCTTCAGTAACAAATTGTCTCTAAAGTTGAGGTTACTAAGTTTATTAACAGACCATATCATTCCATTAACTAAACTATATGATCCCTCCCCCCAACCCCCAACACACACACACACATATTCTAGAATAAGGAACAGGAAAGAGGCAATTTTTCATTTCTTTCCTTTTTCCTTTTTTATACTTGATTCTGAGGACACTAAAAGCAAACAATATAGTCCAAACAGACATAAAATAAAGCCAAACAATACTACCTGCTTTTGATTATCTAAAAAGCACAGTAAATAATAATATTACTCAAGTTTATATTACTGAGCTAAAGGAGCCGGTCATTACCTGAAAATATTGGCGTCCAAGCAAATTAACCAAAGCACCCAAAAACCAGCTTCTCAAAACCCAAAAATACAAGATCGTATATTTTAAATTTATATACTAATTTAAGAGAAATTGAAAACCAAGAACACGTAGTAAATAGTGTATCCCCAATTTGTACAGGCAAAAAGAATTTAAAAAATGAAAAATTCAAAAAATTAAAACGTTTCTCATATTTTCAGAAAAATCAGAAATTCTGAATGATACAAAACACTAGTAGGTAACCAATTATTCACAGATCGGGCAAAACCTTTTCAGATCGAAAATTTTTCTGAAATTTTGAAAACCCTAACCCTAGAATCGGATTGGGAGCACGGCGAGGCATGAAATTGGGATCAACAGGTAGAAAAAGAGCGACTTGAACTAATAAAATCTTGAAGTGAGGATCGAAGATAGAAATCTGAAGGAATCTGAATCGGAATGATAGAGATTGGGGATGGGATAAAGTTTTGGCGCTAGCGGTCTTATAGCCATTTTATGGTTTTGTTCGGTGGTCCGAGAATAGCAACTTTTTAGATAAGAAGTTACTAAAAGAGGTAAGAATCTAGTGAAAATTACGTTGGATGCCATTCTATGATTCTTGATGCAGAAAAAGATTCTGTCAGGTGATAAGAGCCAGTAACTTCTCGCCACGTCGAGTCCCAAGATTGTTGCCAATGACTCGTCGTTTTATTTTAAAAGTTGTTTGAAAAACGATATGTCGTATGCAGTGGCAGTTTGAAAGTTTCTCATGAAATTATTTACTTGGTGCATGCATATATGTGTGAATGTTGGGAGAGGTGGCTTCTAAGCGGCTTTTTGAGCTTGAACCAGAAAACACAGAAATTATGTATTGATGGCTAAAATTTAGTTTGATAATTTCTCTGTTTTTAAGTGGATGGAAATCTCAACTTCAACTAGAGCATCTCTTTGAAACAGAAACTTGTAAACTACGTAGAGTTTCATACATGAAAAAGTGATCAAGTATTATCTACTAAGACCAAATAATTATTGGCTTAACAATTAAGTTTGATAACCAAACAAGTATATATTAACAGATAAAGACAAGTTACAGACCATACAATTATCAAATAAAATTATTTAAGAAAACGGCAGCACATCCTACTAATTAGGGTAGATGAGAAAATCCTATCCGGATTATAATTAGCTGTAGGTTTCCTACTATAATATAATTCTATTACGTCTAGAATACAAAATTACATATTATATATATATAGCTTCTTGCTGAATAATGCATGTATTTTAAGGATTTTGCTTTTCTTTTTTTGGTGTTGTTCTCTCCCCTTTAACCTCCATTAACGCCAAGATCAGAACGTCCAACTCACTTTCAGTCACTTGTGGCAACAGGTAACTTCTCTTTTTAATTTTAAAAAGATACTTTTTTCTATATATTTTGATGAATTATAATGTCGACTTTTCACTTAATCTTATATACATATCATTCTAATTTCTTTTCTTGATTTCAGGGTATATATATATATATATATATTCCAAAGAGATTAATTTTTAGATATGACGTCGAGGAGGATTTGTGTGCAAACAAGAGAGAAAATAATGGCTGGAGCTACACTTTTTATACTTATACTTGCATGCTACCACCTATCAAGATTGCAGTGCTTGTTCCTCACTCTGGTCTTCACTCTGGTCTTTGTTGGTCCTAAACTCATTATCTTGATCCGAAGGCAGATAAGGTTGCGCATCACAAGGGTTCCTAGGGATACAATAAGAAGATGGAATCGAGTTGCTTCAAGAATTTTTCACGTTATATTTACCTACTACCGTCTGTTAACCAACTTTATCTGCAGCAACAAGCTCACACCGATAAGGATTAATCCTAAATATAACTACATACAAAAACATTCACAAGTGGAACTCCCAAAAGATGTCATACAATTGATTCTACAAAGATTATGCATATCAGATTACCTACGATGTGGTGCAGTATGTCTTTCATGGCGAGCCGCTGTTGAAACAGCAATTGCAAGCAAGTGTTGCCCTCCTGCTCCTCAATTTCCATGGCTTATGCTCTGCTCTCATACCTACTCTCTCAAAGATCATTCTTTTTTTAGTCCAAGCGATCAGAAAGTTTACAAATTGAATCCCGCTAATTACTTAACTAGGCGCCATTGTGTTGGGTCGATTGACGAGTGGCTGCTCATGGTTGATAGTGACTTTCTGCGTCCCGAAGGTTTTGTGAATAGTCATCAATGGACATCATTCTACTCGCATGATCTAACAAATTACACCACTGTCAATTACTTTGTAAATCCAATATCGGGTACTCGGGTGATGCTACCATCTCAGTCCACAATTTCATGCTATGGCAGCGGTAGACCTTTCTTCTTCAAGAAATTAGTAGCCTCTTCAGTACCAACAAGCCCCGAACCATGTCTCGTGGCTAGCCTTTGTTCAGGAGGTCGTTATTTGGCTGTTTGTAGGCCTACTTCTAAATCATGGACCCTCATTCATCATGAGGAAGGACTCCTTTTTCACGATATAGAAATAATCGATGGAAAACTATATGCTGCAACTAAGAAGGCATCTGAATTTTTAATGCTCTTTGACATCCAAGATTCGGAAGCTAATGACGCCCTTCTTGGTTACAAGGCTGAAAAGTTGGTCATGCTTCATCCCAGGCCACTTCATTCTTCGTCGCTTAATATTAAGAGAAATGATGGAGTCGTATATTTTGCTAAACATGATGCCATTTACATAGCCAAAGATCCAACATTGAATGAATTATTTTTGATTATTCGTAGGTATAGTTTTGCTTACGAGGAGGATCCAATAATTCCTTGGAGTATTCTAGGGGGTAATTTCGTCATTCCACCCAAGACTGAAGGATTTCGAGTGTTCAAGCTTGAATATTGTCATAACAATGGTACTCAGTGGGTAGAGGTTGATGACCTTGGCGATCGGATTTTGTTTATGAGTAAGGGCAGCAACAAATTCATCTCTGTCGATAGTACCCTTGGTGCCGGTTATAAGACGGTTGAAACAAACTGCATTTATTTTGCTTTCGACTATCCTTGTGTGACATCATCAATGACGGGGCTTGATTTTGGGATCTTTTCCTTAACATATAACAACATCAGACCATTTCATGTTTTCAATGACCATTCTCGTTTCAGATTAAATACTTCAACTATTTGGTTCACACCAAATCTTTGATAGCTTATTTGATAAATCTACTTAGATTTTTGTTATATATCTATATGTATTAAATTTTTTATTGCTATTTAGCTAAATAAGAATGATTATATTGTTAATTTTCTGCTACTTCCTCCCCGGTTTACAATCCCTCTCTCTCTCTCTCACATTCCCTCCGAGATACATAAATGAAATAGAAGATGATTACGGTGGTAATCCTGCTAATATCTTGGTAGCGTTAGTTTGTATCTAATAGATACTCAATTAAATTTGCTAGTTAACCTAACAGAAGTAAGGGTAACTAAGTCTTTTTAACAATACTTGAAAACCGATAAAAATTACAGAAAATAAACAAAACCAAAAATTTCTTATATTAGTGATTTGTGAAGTTTGGAGTACAAATATGTAAAGTTTAAATTTCTTATATCAGTGATTTTGCAAAACTAGAAATCCTTTGAAAAATTAGTTTGGGTTGGGCCCAAAGGCATAAACCCAGCCCGGCCCAAGCTCTCTTTTAGTTATTTCTCTCTCTTCCAAAATCCGTTATTTCTTTCCCCCCCATTTCGACACTCTCTCAGAAGTCAGAACTCACATTGGCTCCTCCAAGAATCGCCAATCTCCTCTTCCAAGATTCACCACCAGTTTCTCTCTCTCTCTCTTTCTCTGCCATTGCCTTCACCAAGAAACACCACCAGCTCTCTTCTCTCTGCCATTCCCTCCACCAAGAAACACCATCTCTCTCTCTGCCGTCCCCTCCAAGAAACACCAAAGACTCTACCTCATTACCTCTGAAAAAGATTAACAATGGATTTCAAGCTCAAGATATTCATCGTGACTATGCTCATTTTCTGGGGTTTGTGTTCACCTATATTGGGCTCCCGCAACAACCCTCAACAAAGCAAAGTATCGGACTTGGAAAAACCAAGCTCCTCTCTGCTTCAATGCTCTGCCTCTGAGGATACCCAAGATCATGTTGTCATTGACATTCCTGATGAGTTGGCGGAGAGCTCCCAAGATCATGTTGTCATCGACATTCCTGAAGAATTAGCCGAGAGCTCCCGAGATCATGTTGTCATTGACATTCCTGAAGAATTAGCCGATAGCTCCCGATATCATGTTGTCATCGACATTCCTGAAGAATTGGCCGAGAGCTCCCATGACGCAAGTCTTGAAACTCTGCAGTTGAAAGAACAGAGCAACGAGGACTCTGCCCCTGGAACTACCCAAAGCAGCCACTCTGGTTTTCTGTCTGCAGCCACCACCTTGATGTTTGCAACATTAATCCTGTCTGGAATTTTTCGTTGCCTACTCTCTACACGACCCACTGTTCGAATAATGAGACCCAGAAATATGCGTTTACAGCAAATGAGACAGCGAAGGAGGAGACCCGCGAAAACCTGGAAGCACGATCATTTTAAGACAACATGATAGTAGACCTCCAACTATTCATATTCACAGCTTTGTTTTGTTGGATCTATACCCTACTCATACCAGCTTATCCCATTTACATCTATAATCAAGATACTAGAAGTGTTTTGTCTTTTGGAGTTCATGTAATAAAAGCTGTGAGTCATATGACAAATTGATGGGGAGTGGGGACTGTGAAATCATTCAAATTTGATCCAAGAACTTGTCGGATTATCTCTTTTTGCTTATATTTTATTGCTAGAGTTGTCGAAGCAGCCCTTAGGTGTAATTGTCTTGTCATCAATCTTAAACAAGCCTCGTAGCCTCGTAGGTTGGATTGGATGAGAGGCCATTAAGTTTTAGCACGTTGTCTCCATTAAACCCAACAGCTCAGGAACTATAATGAGGTAGTAGACTCAAGAATATGACACAAATGGTTTCAAGAATGTTGACAATTGTAATTATGACAGCAGATTGAATCTTGAACCAAACAAAAATAATATCATGTGTTCTAAAAAAAATTAACAAGCAGACATAATAACTTGTAATTAATGCCAGGCAAAACATAGAGCCTCTTAGCCTCTTACTGACTGCCTATGAGGAAGTTAAAAAATGAACATAGATGAAAAAATAATAAAGAACCAAACTGACTGCCTCCAGCTATATGATGCTTTGAATCCAAACACAAGCCACTCCAAGTCTTGAGTTCTATGCCAAAGCAGGCATGTCCTTGAGCCAAGCATCCAGGGGCTTACCAATGGCGTAGACAATAAAGCCAATCTCACGCAGTTTTTCTACATCAATAACGTTTCTACCATCGAATATAAATGCTGGTTTCTGCATGTTATCAAATATCTTCTGGTAATCAAGGGTCTTAAACTCATCCCATTCGGTCAGAATGCAAACACCATGGGAACCCTCTGTTGCCTCATAAGCATTATTGACCACACTAACTTGCTTCACAGCATCGGTGGGATTCATGGGCTGTAGGTGAAGGGGATGGTCCCAGTCGAACTTTCTCAAAGTGAGGTCCCTCTGGATCTGGTCCTGGGTAACTTGTGGGTCGTATATGCTCAGTTTAGCCTTGTCACCTAACAACCCGTTGCACACATCAATAGCTGGGGTCTCCCTTGTGTCACCAGTATCTTTCTTGAAGGCAAACCCCAGAATGGCAATCTTCTTCTCTGACACAGTGTTAAACATGGAGGCAACTACACGGTTCACAAAACGACTTTTCTGATAATCATTTATCTTAACCACCTGTTTCCAGTACTCTGCCACCTCTGGAAGGCCATTGCATTCGCAGATGTAAACCAAGTTCAGGATGTCCTTCTGGAAGCAGGACCCACCAAAACCAACACTAGCATTAAGGAACTTGGGTCCTATTCTAGTATCCTTACCAACAGCAAATGACACCTGTGCAACATTAGCCCCAGTAGCCTCACAAAGTGCAGACATGGCGTTGACAGATGATATTCTCTGGGCCAAGAATGCATTGGCAGCAAGCTTGGAGAGCTCTGCAGACCAAAGATTGGTGGTTAGGATTTGGTCATTAGGCACCCACTGAGCATAAACATCCTTCAATGCTTGGATGGCCTTCTGGCCTTCAGGGGTCTCCCTGCCACCAATGAGGACCCGATCTGGGTTAAAAAGATCTTGGATTGCGGTTCCCTCAGCAAGGAATTCTGGGTTTGAGAGGATTTGGAATTTGATTCCCTTGCCGTTGTGGGTCAAAATTTTTTCTATTGCCTCAGCTGTTTTGACTGGGACTGTTGATTTTTCAACAACAATTTTATCAGACTCTGACACATCAGCAATCATTCGAGCAGCACTCTCCCAATATGTCAAATCTGCGGCTTTTCCTGCTCCAAGACCCGTAGTTTTGGTCGGGGTGTTGACAGAGACAAACACAATATCAGCTTCCTTGACATGTTTCCTCACATCAGTGCTGAAGAAGAGGTTCTTTCCCCGGCACTGCTTCACCACATCATCAAGGCCAGGCTCATAAATGGGAAGTTGGTCACTGTTCCAAGCCGCAATCCGCTTTTCACTGATATCAACAACAGCCACTTCAACGGATGGGCACTTGAATGCAATCACTGCCATTGTAGGGCCCCCGACATATCCAGCACCAATGCAACAGATCTTCACCATTTTTGGTTCACTCTATAACCTGCCAATAGTGAAGTTCATATAAATCAGGGGAAAAAATAAAGAAAGCAAAACGGCGATCATTGACATATTGAGATCCTCTTGCACTACTCACTGCCTATAAGCCACCCACTCAATAAATTCTCATGTTGCAGCAAATAAGAACAATGCAGTTACAGAAGAATTCCGTTTGATCTTACATTTTACGATAATGGCTTACCCAGAATATATCCAATTAAGCATATCATCACATAACTCCAATTCCTTTATTCCATTTCAAATTTGTTACACTAAAATGAAGCATAATTTAACCAAACCCAGCCCCAGATCTAGACTCTTAGCCCCAATAATTTCAAGACTCCTCATTTTCTTCCTTTATCCCTAACAAAATTAGATCTACAAAAATGCTGGTAGATCTATGATACAATCCAAAATTGGTACAAAAATCAAATCCACAATTATGAATTGTAACAGATCCATGGACAACTAGCTCAATTTTCATTTTCAATGTGAGAATTAATCACTAAAACCGATCCATATAAAATTCGAAATGTAATACATAACCATACATACATATTGATTCAAATTCAGAAAAAATTTCAAGCTTAGCTGCTAAACAACCGAAAATGGCACTAGATCTCAAGCATTATCAGAATCACGAACAGAACCCATTAAAATTATTCAAATAAAACGCACATATTCAAAGAAAATTAATCAATTTTCAGTTTGGAATTACCAGAAAAGCTGTTCTCGCGTCCTGTTTCTGACGACCTCAGAGAGTTGAGAGAGGGAAGGCAAGAATGAAGAACAATTGTGGTGGGGAGTGCTTAAATACCCAACGCATGTCCAATAACTACCCCTCAGATTTGCAAAAAGACGAGCCAGTACAGGGTCTTTTTAGTTTTTACATTTGATGTGGCTCTCAAACCCGACACTTATTTTGGGCAGGTGGAGATCTGAGGGTACTATCGTAAAATCACCTTGGACGCGGTTCATATAGTTAAAGTGTATTTACAGAAACACCCATCCAAAAGTCATAGATTTCAAAATGTAGTTACTTTACATGTTCCACGCGTTTACTATACGTGCAGGATCGATTCCATGCAAAAGTCATGTGCTGCTATTTAGTAAGATCTATGTTTTGGTAAACGGTTACTTAATTAAATAGCCTATTTATTTGGTAAATGCAATTACTGAGTTGCTTGATTTTACTAGATGTATTGTATCTCATTTTTTTGACTAATAACTACTTTCTATAATTGGTCTTATTCCTCACTTTGTTTTCTTTGATATATTTTTAGTAGTACTGCTTTAATTATTTAAATGGGAATATTTCAATAAATTAAATTTCAGATTTCAAAAGTTTAAAAATATGAAAATTTCGAAAAAAATTTCTATTCTTTTAGAAATTTAAACTAAAATAATTGGAAGACAATTTCGATTTGGAAATTTTCACCATGGAATAAACCCAAAATGTTAAGTGATTTTCATATGCATTATATTAATAGTCTCGTGGACAAACAGGACATGTGTACAACTTTTGTTAAAGCATTAAGCAAACTTCAAAATCATCAACTTAGTCGCTTGGAGACTTAGAAAATGTTGGGGTGAGTTTGAAGCCATAGTACAAAGAAAATTCATAATCATAAATTCATAATAAAGAAGCTCAAACTACGTACAGGCAGTGGCGGACGCACAGCCATGGCTGGAGGGTTGGGCGACCCCCCAACCACCAGACCAAGAAGCTTGTGGATTCCTTTCTCTTTGGACGGCGACCCCCCAAAGCTCTGAACAGTGACCCCCCGAACTCCATACAGCGACCCCCTGCGTTCTCTCTTGTCTGGTCTCTGTACAACAGAGGCGTTGCCCTCTGTTTGTTATGTTAAAAGCAACTGCTTCTATTCCTCTCTAAAGAAGCAAGCGAGCAAAGAGAACAAAAAAAAAAAAGCAAGCAAGCAGAGTATCCAATATATTCATTGCCTAGGGAAGTAGAACCACCAAATTACCAAAATGGTACGTCTTGTCCTTCCTCTACCCTTTGGGCATATTGGGACGCGTGGAAGAAGAACAAAAGCTGGGGGCGGCTCCTCCGTTGTGGATAAACGGGAAACCCGACTCTACGAACCCGAGGAAAGGCTGCACAGCAGTAGTAGGGACGTTAAGACCAGAGCTTTTTGTAGTGCTAGCACGAATGCAAGTGAATGAATCTCATCCCCTAGCGAGTGAAGTGCTTACACCCCGGGGCGCGCTATCGCTTTAATAATATAATAAAAAGGTTAGAGGGCTGAGAAGAGCTTGCTGTGGGAATTATGAGAATTAAATGCCTAAGTTGGAATGCCCACTTAACTTTATGATGCTATTGTCCTTAAAGAAAGGATGCATAATGCACACACATTATTACTTAGTCAAAAGTTAGATTAAATTGTTTTTTATTAGGATATGAAAAATCACAACTACCCCAATAGTTTGAAATGTGATTTAAAAGGGCCTTAATTTTCTCAAATCAAAAGTTGGGAACATTTTGTGAAGTTGTGATATAGAGCGTTTGGCGTTCCAATTTGAGGAAGAACTTGAACGTCAAAAAAGAGGGAAATTATTATTACTAGACTTTGCTTCTGAGCCCGAATATAGGCGATTACATATCAAATCGAAGAGAATCGCGCCAAGATTCCAACCCACAACTAATGCTATGACACATAATCATTTTTGGGCTTTCGGAGTCATTTCAGGCCTCAAAACGGGCTTTTAAGTTTTAGCCGAATTTTATTATTTTATTTTATATTTTATTTTTGTTTTCCTAGTCAAGTTAGGGTTTGTAAAACCTATTTAAGCCAACTTTGAGCTTTTGTGGATTATCATTCTATTTTTATAAATCAGAAAACGAGGGATTTCTCTCAAATTCTTTGGTGGATTCCAAAGTGTGTGTGTGTTTTAAGGTTTTCTCTTGAATCCCTATCTTTTGCTGCGTCAAGTTGTGAATGATTTTAGGACTTTTACATGTTTGTAATTGCAATCCCAAATAAAATTTATAGAACAAAAGACGTTAAAAGATTAAAAGGTTTCTTGTATTACTTTTCTATAACAGTTATGTGTTGTATTGTCAAATTGATCTTTACCCATTTTTCAGTTTCAGAGATGTACAAGACCGGACATTGGGTTTGGCCTTCTATCGGGCCTTATTAATTTTTTTTGGTGTTGGGTTAGATTGATTGGGTATGAGCTCATATTTCAAAGGAATTATTTGGATTTACACTATATTAATCATCTAATAATAATAATAACATTACAATAATTTAAAATAATGTATCTGAAAATTATTTTTTTATTTGATAATAATTGTATTTATATAATTTCTTATTTCTTATAATAGGTTTTCTTTATTTGATCATTTAAAAATTATGTGTTTTGAAACTAATATCCATTGTATTTGTGGATTGCAGCCAATATCAATAATGATATCATTATTTCCTTATTTTAGAGTCCCAATAATATTCCCACGGCCGTTATATTAAAATTTAGCTCCAGCTCATCCCTCACTCCCTCTTCATTACTCAATCCCGAAACCAAATGCCCAATCTAGTCCAGCAGCATTTTCGCCGGTTACCGGCCGTTTGTCACTTGCCCATCGCCACCACCTGTAGGTCACCTGCTACACTATGACCCTCCAGGTTGAGAATCCTGGATCCGCCACTGCGTACAGGGTCGTGGACTTCATGGTGATGATATGACTTCTAACATTCATTCCCACAATAATAAGGCATATTCAGGTCTATTGATCAATACAGAGTTGTAACTTGTAACGAGTTTTAAATTTCATTTAGGACCTGTAAACATTTCATGGGTTAACCTTGTAGACGGTCTTTGTGTTTTTCAAAATTGGAGATGTCCCCATATAAGATACATCACAAGTTGAGTTGGTATAATATATATTTGAATTTTCGCTATGGTATGTATGATATTATTTCAAATTTACAAAACAAGTACACACAAAAATAATAGACATTTGGCAAACCAAATTACTGAAAATTTCAGATAAAAATAATAATTACTGTAAATTTTGGTAGGGTCAGTTTAAATTAATTTAAAACTAAAAGTTCTCGGCTGCTCACGCCCACCAATCTCATTGAGGATATGCCGACAAGCCCGACAGAGGGAGTAGACAATTCTTGGAGCCCAAGAAGCCCAAGCCTATTGCTAACCCCAAGTCTTCAATTGTATTTGAGTAAAAAAACAGGAATATTTACGTAATATGACTATCCTGATTCGGCTATAACGGTTGGCAATCAAGTCCAATCACGGCCGTCTCTCCTAATCACGTAATCCAACGAGAGACACAGAACAGAAATTTGAAAGCTTCATCGAACGGCCCACAGATAACCTCAAAAAACTAGCCGTTACACAGAGAGCGTCGAGAGCTCAACGTTCCCTTTTTCTCTCCTTCTCTCAACCCTCCATCCCATCAAACCCTCATTCACTGTCTCTTCGGTCCCAAAAGGCCAACACTGAAACCCCTCTTTTCTTCTCCAAACCAATTTAACCCAGTTGTCTCCGGCGAGTGTGGTAACTTTTCCGATGGACTTGGTCTGCAAGAACGCCGGAGCGGTGACTCCTGTGAAAGACCAACATGGGTCCCGATCCAAGAAGCATGAAAATTCGAGGTATTCCGAGAATTTGAACCCCAATTTTTCGCCTGGTCCAAAACCCACGGCTTCCCCTGGGATCAAATCGGCCTCCAAGACCCAGAAATCGGCATCCAAAAATCCGAACCAGGTTGTTCATTCCCCCCGGAACAAGATTCGGGAGAGAAAGTTCGTAGTGGCGAAGAAGAAAAACGCGAAGAAAGAGAATCAGAACGTTGCTTGCAAATGCAAAGAGAAAGGTAATAACTTGAAGAAGTGTCTGTGTGTGGCGTATGAGAATCTGAGAGCGTCCCAGGAAGAGTTCTTCAAGAACCGAAACGGCGAAGGCGTCGGCGAATCGGATAGTGTGAAGGACTGTGATAGAGCTGAGCGTGACCTCGAGGAAGAAATAGAGAAGGGCTTGATGATTCAAGACCAGCAAATTCAAGATGGGTCGGATGATTGTGACCCGGGTGAGATTGACCCGACAAGTGAAATGGGTTGTTCGACGTTTAAGAGAAGGAGGGACAAGTTGTTGGAAGAGGCGAGGAAGAGTGTGCCTGAGCGTGGGAAAGTGATGCACTTGGTTCAGGCCTTTGAGAAACTACTTTCGATTCCGAGCTCCAACGACTCAGACGAGCAGAAGGTTGAGGAGGAACCAGAAGAGAATGGGAAGAAGGTACCGAAGTGGGCCTTACCTGGATTGCAACAACCTCCGAAGGCTCCTGAAACCCAGGTTTCGTCTTCTTCGTTTTGTCCATCGGATTTGTTTTTAACGTCTGAGAACCTTGGATTGCGACCTTCGGTGTCGTCTTCTTGGAATGGAAGTCTTGGAAGGTTGGTGACAATACCTTGTTTATAGGTATCATTACATTTATGCAGTTTATGGTTTTTTTTTTTTTTCTTTTTTCTGACTGTGTTTGTTTTATAAAGTATTTCAAGCCGGACTTCCAATGGGGGAAGGAGGAGCCGAAGAAATGTAAGATCTTCGTTGTCACTGTTTTATATGTTATTTGAAGAGTGTAACTGACTCACAAACTGATGAATATTTGTATTGCTACTTGAGTTTTCAGAGCTCTGAATCATCTAGCTCAATGGGAGGAAGGAGATGGAAGAAGAAGCAGCAGCTCAGAGCCACCAGCCTCAAACCATTCAAGCTAAGAACAGAGGTAAATGTAGTGAATATGAACGGTCTTGAAAAGTACACAAGTTTACTTGAATTTGCATTGCTTCTAACTTTGGTGGTTTAATCTCAATGCAGGAAAGGGGAAGATTAAAGGGGGAAGAATTCATGAAGAAGGTTCAAGAGATGATGATAGAGGAGGAAAAACAGCGAATACCAATTGCTCAGGGCCTCCCATGGACAACTGATGAACCCGAGGTGAACCCATTATTTTAAATTGTTTATCCAGTTTGCCATGATGTGAAATATAGCTACAAATTCAGTGTCCAAAATCATACGAAAGGACATGAACGATTGTGATTGTGATTTTAAAATTTTCTACTATATTTAAGTGATTTTATTGCTATTGCAAGGCAGATGGCACCGATTCACTGACTTGTGTGCATATCTTTCCTGTTTTTCATCTCAGTGCTTGATAAAACCTCCAGTGAAAGAGATCACAAGACCAACTGACCTGAAGCTCCACAGTGACATGCGGGCAGTAGAGCGTGCTGAGTTTGACCATCAGGTGCTTTTAAAATATTCTGATCATCGAGTATATGCTCTTTGTCCTGTATCTGAGGTTAAAATTTCACATTAAAGATAGCATATCTACATTAACGCATGATTCATAATGTTAAAAGACGAAATGACTTGCATAGGTGCTTTTCTGTTGGTATGTGGGTGAATGTTTTTATCTCTCACCTTACCTTTTACTCTGATATTTTAATTAGAATGAAAAATTACCTTTAGAATTTATTTTTGTATGTGTGCGATCACCATCAGGTGGCAGAGAAGATGAGCCTGTTTGAGCAATACAAGATGGAAAGAGAACGACAACAGAAGGTAAACCGTATGTAAAGAATAATGGTACTTGAGATTATACCATCATCATTATTCTTCACCTCTGAAATATGCATTATGGTCTTTTGCTCTTGCAGTTGGCAGAAGAGGAAGAAATAAGAAGGTTGAGAAAGGAGCTCGTTCCAAAAGCACAGCCGATGCCCTACTTTGACAGGCCTTTCATTCCCAGAAGGTAAAACTTGATCTTTTTGTACATTGATTATATGAAAACCGCCTCTCTTAAGTTTCTTACATGTATCTTCATATGGAACTCTTCTGTGGGATAGGAACTATTGCATGATAGGAAGATATGAACTCCTTGGAATGACATTGGTGTATTCCAAATCCTTTGGATTCTGAAAGCAGATCCGAGAATTGACTCCATAATTTACTTTTTTATTTTGTGCGTTTTTTTTGCAAATAGTGTCTCAAAAGAATATAGTTTTCGTTTCAGTTTCTTTTTATTTTAAGTCATAATATATTATAGTTTCTTGGATTGGAATGCTGATAATATTACTGAACTTTTCTCAATATGCAGAAAAAGAGAGTGCAGATAGTTTTGGGATTCCATCTTGACAGAGTGGGTCAATAAATTGCTTTTAAGTTATACCGATACTGGTTCCTGAACAATTTACACATATGACGCAATCTGTGATGTGTCTTCTTTAAATTCTGTATGCACATATAGCTTTTTTGATATCAATTCCTCCATATAGCTCATATGGTCTCAATATGTGCTGCATCCTATAAGATTACGTGCATTTTGCTCACAACGTAGTTCATATTTGATTAATTGAGCAAGTCAGATTATGATGTTTCTTCTGCTATAAGACGTACCAAAGGCTTCTTACGTTTTCATGTTTGTCTTTTTTAAGGTCAATGAAGCATCCAACTATACCCAAAGAGCCTAAGTTTCACGTGCCTCAACAAAAGAAGATCAAGTGCTGCTTGTCATGGAATGATATCAGCTCCTACACTTGTCAACAGTGAAGCTTGAAGACATGAAAGAACTTTTGTTTCGCATACCCATGTGTCATTCCCCTGTTATCAATAAGTAGTCATCATGTCATTTCTATTCTTTTCCAAATCGTTTCTGATATTGTTTCTAATCTTGTATATGAATGAAGCAACAATTTTAGTTGCAATTTTTAATCCCATTAATTTGATTCTTTGAAAAGTGATGGAGTTCTTAAATCTTAATTGCCAGGGGCGGTATATAGATGGGACCAAGAGGGGCCATGGCCCCTGCAAAGTTTTGTAAAAAAACCAAACAAAATTTTTTAGAATACCATTCTATTCTTCTAAAAGGTTTAATGTAAATAATTCAATAGAATCTGTTAAGCATTTTGATATTTGTACAAACTGTATAGTTTCTGTACAAGAATTGATATCATCTGCAATCATCCAAAGTACCTATATACTAACATTGCATATTGCTGAGCAACAAGTTAAGTTGGATTCTTTATATTTCCCAATAACAAAAATATTCAACGGTTTACATCATGCCACATCAGCTAAACACCAAAACACAATATAGAAAAAGAGAAGTCTACCGTTTGTGACATGATGTAAACCGTTGAATATATTTTAACAGTCAGGATTTAAAGTTTGGTATGAATCTAGCACACAGCCGCCTGGCAGAGGATTCAGTTCTCTATGTGAATATCTAAGGCTGACTATGGAATTATGATGGCCGGTTTCAAACGCAGTTACATTCTTTTTTGAAGAGCTTTGGTCACTACCTAAGTGAATATCTAAGGCTAGCCATGGAATTATAATGACAGGTTTCAAACGCAATTTCAACAAACCCCAATTTTCAGTTCTCTTATTCATACTTTACAAAGAATCAAAGTAAATCTCCATGTTTAACATTAAAAAGGTGACTGAAGGAGAGATATCAAAGTGCAACTATTCTTATTGATAGGCCTGCAATTAGGAAACAACAATCAATCCCACATAACATTCAAATGAATTCCCGTGCCTTGGCCAAAACAAATAAAGATGCAAGACAGAAAAAAGGGGGTTTAAAATAAAAAGGGGGTTTAAAAATCCTCAGGACAAAACATGATAAAATATCATAACACACTTTAGATGAAGTTTCAGAAGAAAAGACTGTCAAATAAGCTAAATTAACAAAACCGAAAGCATGTTTAGCTCAAAACATTCTGTTGTTGCCACATCTCCTTCAACTAACACAAATCGACACCTAATCAAATACGCTAGGGACCCAGCAGTTCTAAGAAATCCATAGTTCAAGGGGTAACCACAATCCGCCCAGCTACTTGGTCAAGATCCCGTTGACCGCTTGATGTGATTCTCCTCCCTCTGTTCCAAGTCCAGAAACAAAAATATGTAATCAATGAGTGTCAAAACTCAAGCAAATCATCCTAAGCAAATGCTTACAATCAAATGAGAGGGCAATTTACAGAAGAAACTGAATCATTGACACATTTGAAGAATGATAAGGGCAGGAATAAAAGAACAATTGGGTATTGAGGTGTGGAACCACATCAACAACTGCAAACATAATTTCATTGCACAATTGTACTGACGCTTGGAAATGGTGATATCAGAAGGGCAGGAACTGACTCATACATGGACTTAAGCACTGATTTGGCAACATGGAGACAGTTTAGAGATGAGATATCTAAGATTCACAAAAAACAAATAACTCACCCCTTTGGATCAATGTCCACGATGTTCATTTTCTGCAATTGTTGAAGAATGTGTCGGGCAATAGCACCACTGCTCTCGCAGAAATGGGGTGGGCGACTTCCATTCCTCTTGCTTCCACCATAAATCCTTCGGAAAGCACCAACACCAAGACCACCCCTTAGGTAGATCTTCCTTGCCATGGAGGCTGCATAATAGTGAATGTTACAAAGATCAGTGCACAAAAAACTTGCAATATATATTAATAAGATTGGGTGCACATAAGAGAAAGGATGCTCACCAGCTCTGACATAGTACCAGTCAGGGTCATATGGGGCCAACTCCTTGAATGTTCCAGTCTTAACAATATCAGTCCAGTGAGGAAGTTCAATCTGCTCCAAATATGAGAAGTAAATAAATAATACAGCACGAGAATGAATTAAAATATAATAATCGTATTGTAGTTAAGATCATGATACAAGACTAAAAAAATGAATTAAAGTTTATTTACAATCACACTATCGAGCGAGAAGGAATCACAGTTATCCCCTCACAAACTGCCAGGAAAACAATCATTCCAATGAATTTGCAATAGAGTACTTGAAGAAATGGAAGGTTAAGCAAATAATAAAATGGTCCTTTCCATAATTAAAAAACCCAAAAGTAAATTAAGTAAAACAATAGTCTTCCACAAATTATCAATGCAACTTTAAAATAATACTCGTCCAAATCTCCTAGTACATGGGTGCTTCTAAGAAGACATGTTATCCAGTTTAACGTAAAATATCCACAATTGCATTTCCAATTCGTAGCAATGGAAATTAGTCTTTGGTAAATGACTTTAACTCTTTGCGCAATGATGATAGATTATAACACAGTAAGCCCCAAAGCTTGTTATGCAGGACAAACAGCTAAAACCATTTTCAACCCCTATAAGACATAACAACCAAAGAAATTCAAATGGGACACCTATGATTTTCAGAAATTTATTTAAAGTTTCGAGCTTTTATTCAAACTAGAAAATTAATAACAAACAAAACAACAAATAGTAAAAGACCTAGAGATAAGAGATTGGGTAGAGAGAAACACCTTGCCAGATCGCTTCAGATGAGCAGCGTAAGCCTTAACAAACTCGTGAGGGGACACATCCTTCACAGTTTTCGCAGTGGCCATAGTTGAATTCAGAGAAAGCAATTAGAGCGCCTCTGAGCTGAGAAATAAGAGTGAGGAGGCTGATGAAGAAGAAGATGGCTCGCTCTTACTCTCTAGGGTTTCCCAGTTGGCTTTCGCAATTTATTTATAGGTGTGTCGTTCTGTCGATTTGGGTCTCATCATTAAGGCCCATCATCACAGTTTGACCCAAAATACTGGACTTAATTTAAGGCTCAATGTTTTTCTATCCCCTCTTTTGAACTCTCTCTAGGCTTCTGAAGCCCACGTAGCAAGCAAAGAATCTATGACTCCGTCTTTGAACATGAGTTCCCTCCATCAAGCTAACTAAAAAAAATAAAAAAACCGTTTTTGACTCAAACAAACTATTAGATTCGTTTAAACACACTAATTTAAAAAAAAAAAACGTGTCGAGCTAAGCCAAGCATAAGGTCCATGCTTGATCTCGTTCCCCAAATGCGAGTCGAGCTGAAATTGAACATAGCTTTTTGAGCTCTACTAGTACTTGAGCAATTGAGCTTGAATAGTATCACTCTTAAATTCATGGGAATTCAAAAAGATTAAAATATTCATTAAAATTTATTTGAAAAGACCAATATACTTTTATCTTTAATGAATTTATTGACGAAATTAGAAGGCGTGACATTATAAAATTTTTTTAATCAAAGAGCAGATTATTTCAATTTTATTTTACATAGTAACTTCCAAATGAAATATAGTTAAGGTGTGTAATTTGTAAAAAAATCTTAATTAAATTACCCAATTTGTTTATGGCTGTCTCGTTATGTCAAATTGGGCCCCATTATTAAGGCCAACCAACAGAATTTGACCCAAAATAAGGAGGCTTTATATAAGGCCCAATTGTTTTTTCTTACCCCACTTTTGGACTCTCTTTGGTTCCGAAGTCCACGTAGCAAGCACAGAAGTTACGACGTCGTACCGACCATCCTGACTGACATCGGCTTCTTACTTGAGAACTCGAGCCTCTGGAATTCCAGTCCTCGTTTCTGCTCTCTATTTTTCCCCCGAAACCCTAAGGCTCAGAGGGAAAGCCATGACGATGAAGCAACTTCTCTCTCTGGCATGCCGCCAGACCCGAAAGGCTCCACCCGCTCTCACCCAAGCCGCCCGATCCTCATCAACCTCCCCCGTGGCCGCCACGTCACCATCATCCCCATCCATACCCTCCCCTCCTCCTCCAACGGCCATGATCTACGACCGATTGGCCGAGGACGTCAAATCCAAGATCAAACGGCTGGAAAACCCCGACCCTAGGTTCCTCAAGTACGGGTCCCCCCACCCGAGCCTCACGGACCACACCCACATCCTTACTGCCCCCGAGACGCGTGTCACCACTCTCCCCAACGGCCTCCGCGTCGCCACCGAGTCGAACCTCGCTGCCAAGACCGCCACTGTCGGGGTCTGGATCGATGCCGGCTCGCGGTTCGAGAACGACGAGACCAACGGCACCGCGCACTTCTTGGAGCACATGATCTTCAAAGGGACCGAGAAGAGGACGGCGCGTGACCTCGAGGAGGAGGTAGAGAACATGGGAGGCCACTTGAATGCGTACACATCGAGGGAGCAGACCACGTACTACGCGAAGGTGCTGGATTCGAACGTACCCCAGGCGCTCTCGATTTTGGCTGATATCCTGCAGAACTCCAAGTTCGATAATAACCGGATTATTCGCGAGCGTGATGTGATTTTGAGGGAGATGGAGGAGGTAATTTGGTAAATAAAAAAGGGAATTTTCCTGCTGGTTATTTGGAAATTAGGTTTTGTGATTTATGGATTGTTGGGTGTAGGTGATTTGTTTTCTTTGTGAATATGAAAATTTTGAATCTTTATTAATGTTGGGAAGTCACTGTGAATGTTTTTATGGGTAATGTATGTTTGTGCTCGCATTAATGTTGAAAATAACTTGTATTGATATGAAATATGGGAACCGACTGTTTTATTTTAGGGTGAATATAAAGGCAAATTGTGTTTTAATGGGGTGTTTATATGTTGTTATTTGGTAAGCATGGGCGAGCTTTTGAAGTTTTGGGTACGCATATTTCATAACCTTACTAATAAAAGCACACTCCTTTATGAATTTGGAGTTGTTTATGACATTTTGTACAGCTTGCGGAAAAGGGTTTCTTTTTTTGGTTAGGAAAAAAAAGGGTTTCTTTACTGTTACACTTTTGAGTTTTTTTTTAATGTCGTTATTTTATATAATTTCTTTGGTGCTGCAGGTCGAGAAACAACCAGATGAAGTGATTTTTGACCATCTGCATGCAACTGCATTCCAGTACTCTCCTTTGGCCAGAACCATTCTTGGACCTGCTAATAATATTAAGACTATGTCCAAAGATCACCTTCAAAATTACATCAAAACACACTACACTGCTCCCAGAATGGTAATTCAAGAATTGTGATTTTTTAATTTTTTGCCGTTATTGTAAATACTAAAGCATAACTGGTGTAGCCCTTCTTTGTTTTTACTGTATGTAACACGTAGATATTGAGGAGTTTGATTTCAGAAGTGATTATACTGAACCTTCTTTTTTGGCAATCTCTATTTTAGGTCATTGCTGCTTCAGGAGCTGTTAAGCATGAAGATATTGTTGGGTCAGTTAAGGGTTTGTTTACTAAATTGTCAGGAGATCCAACCACAGCTTCTCAGTTAGTTGCAAATGAACCTTCTTTTTTTACCGGTTCCGAGGTGGATACATCTATACTGAGCATTTACTTTTATCTTTTATTCAAATGATTTTGCTTTCTCTAAAAATATGCTTTCTCAAATGAGGTGAAAATCAGGTTAGAATCGTCGATGATGATTTGCCTGTGGGACATTTTGCCGTTGCATTTAGTGGAGCATCATGGACAGATCCAGACTCTATCGCTCTAATGGTCATGCAGGCAATGTTGGGTTCATGGAATAAAAGCGCTAATGGTGGAAAGCACATGGGGTGAGCTCTTTACATGATTTATAATTTCTTTGGCTTGAATACTCCATGTTGGCCATTACAAGTATATCTCTTTGTAGAACATGTAATGATTAGGTTTGATTCTCTGTAAACAGTTCGGAGCTTGCACAGAGGGTTGCTATTAATGAAATAGCTGAAAGCATGATGGCTTTCAACACCAACTATAAGGACACTGGCTTGTTTGGCGTTTTTGCTACTGCTAAGGTGAGGTTGCCACCTAGTCATATTAACTTCCATTGTTCTGTTGGATTATTTCATTTCAAACATTTTTGTTGACTTGTTAATTGTTATTCTGGTCTGTGGTGTCTTTGCTCTCTTTTGATGCCCGAATCTAGAGAAGTAAAGTTAAGAGTTTAGGATAGCTTTTCTGTGATTAGGATTTAGACAAATACATATGTCATACTTTAGTTGTTTTAAATCCAAAGAGGAGATTACTTTGTCCACTTTCTTTTGGAAGGAGTTGATGTACTCATAATTTGGGTCAAAAGAATATTAGTCTTTTTTATGATAATTTAAATTCACGTGAAAAAGGAATCTATCTAAACACAAGTATATTTACATATTAACCAGCAGTCTATATTTAAATTATTGACTAATATATTGTTTTCTTTTGACTTCAGGCGGATTGCTTAGATGACTTGGCCTATGCAATAATGTATGAGATAACCAAGTTAGTTTATAGAGTTTCAGAAGCTGATGTTATTCGTGCTCGTAATCAGGTAACCACCAGATTTCCTTATTTTTCCACTACTAGATCCATGCCTTCTAATGCTATGCATGTTTGTATGTATGTGGTTTATCCGTATCCAGTATAAAACTGGTGAATCTTTCATGTTCCCTTTTAGCCATTTTATTTTATTGACCTTATCGGTATAATATTGCCATGTATGTTTGTATGTATGTGGTTTGTCTTTATCCAATATAAAACTGGTGAAACTTTCATGTTCCTTTAGCCATTCATGTTACTGGCCATATCACTATAACATCCATAGCCACTTAAAACCTTTTTCCTTTTCTGGCAGTTGAAATCTTCTTTGCTCCTTCACTTGGACGGGACTAGTGCAATAGCTGAAGATATTGGGCGCCAGGTACCTTTTCTTTCTCATATAGAATATAGAAACAATAATAATCAGGATCGGGAGAAACTGTGTATTTGGCTAATTGGATCTACTTAGCTGAGACCTGGAATGATTCCCTAATCTTATGTATGTGTTGTATAACCTGTTTTGAGGCACTACTAGGTAGTATGAGACATGCCACCCACTAGAGGGGAATTAAGTGGTACCTTGAATAGCTTCTCTTTATTGCATTACCTGGAATCAATGATATATGTTGACTGGTTGATTAGGCCCCGGTTTTTTTTTTAAATAATTGGGTCCTTGAGTCAATGGCATAGTGATTATTATGAATCATTGTGGCTTATATAGTTATCAACTTTCTCTATTGACAGTTTAAGAACAGTGCTATTGTACTGGAAGTTGATTCTGCCTCCATTGTGTATTCTGAAATTTGATTTATGCTGTTGCAGCTACTTACATATGGTCGAAGAATCCCATTAGCCGAGTTGTTTGCTAGAATTGATGCTGTTGATGCAAGCACCATCAAACGTGTTGCAAACCGATTTATCTATGACAGGGTAGAACTACTATTTTTTTCAATGATACTTGTACCAAATGCTAAATATATATGACTGAACTCCCAATCTTGTTGATCAAAAGCTAACCACTCAAACTTTATCTGTTGCCTGCTTCCACAGGATATTGCAATTGCTGCCATGGGTCCAATTCGGAAGTTGCCCGACTACAACTGGTTCAGACGCCGCACTTACTGGAACAGATACTAGTTTCTCTTTGCCATAATTATTTCATAGTTGTCTTGCACGATCTGTCTGGTCTTGGAATATTTTGTTGGTTTTATGCAATTTATTATTGCCCTTGGAGAGAGCTTTTAAGGCTGGTGTATTTTTTGTTTCCCCCAAATATGTTATCGGTTCGCTCTTCTTTGTAACATCGCATTGTCAGAAATAAGCATGCTGCGACTGTGAATGTGATTTTCAAGAACATTCAATTTTCCAAATGGGTTTATACTGAGCACTGCAAGCTGTCCATATATTCGATATATTTTGGTCACCTACATCTCTATTTTCAAGTCCTTTTGCACCAATGCGTAATTGGTCAAAAATTTAATGGTGGAATTGTTAGCTCAACTGCTAGCTGTCCCTAATCGCTTTAGTGCAGGCGTGAATGCACTTGATGATCAATGTCGTCTTAAATACTTCTCCTTGATGGTCCAATCCGTAATTTTTCATTTTTGACATCCGAAATTATTTTTTCATTTCGAGAATAAAATGGGTTGGTTTGGATTTATTAAGCTACACGCGCGGACTATGCGTATGAGGCTTGTGACGTCAAACCTTCCTACCTGGCAAGGGCATCGGTAATTTCCATCAAGCAATCTAAAGCATTTGGCTAGTGATGATTAGCTGGCTGCAAAGTCATTAATAGTTTGTGTAATTACTAATTATAGTTGTGCATATAATTTTTTCTTTTACAAATAAGAAAATGACTATTAAGCTTCTAATATTTTAAAACAATTTTAATAATTAGGAAGAAACTACGGTATATAATTATATCTAATTTTTTTGGTCTTAACTTATTTAGGTTTAATGAGTCCAACTCTTTTAGTTACAAATATATGGCGTGTGAGTGGTTACTCGTAAGCAAGGTATTAANCCTAATAAATGCAACATTATTTCTCTACAAAGCAGTTTGTCTTTCACTTCGAGCATACAAATTTCGAAGCTCTCATTTTACTTAAAAACACTTGTATACTTTCCAAGACATTCTATTAAAACAACACTTATGATAGACTGATAGTGTTTAGAAATTTTCATTTTGCAATAGTGTTTATGGTTTGGTTGTTGCATCTCTCTGCTAGTCGAACCAACCAAAGACCTGTTGAACTTTGGTCGTCACAATTATGTTTTTTTTCAGTAATTTTACCATTAACATGTAGCCAGTGTGTTGACTATTGATTACTTCTCTTATTTAAATGGTAAACATATAAGTATATATTTATAACTAATAACAATAATATTGAAAATAGTTAAAGATGAAAATTCAAAGGACCCACCTTAGTCGTCCATAGCAGAATTGCAGTTGAAGTTGGAGGGAAAGCAACACACACAACACAAGACACAATGTGAATGCTGTTTTGAGTTGTGAATGCAATGTATGTATGTGTATCAACATATCATGTATATGTATCCGATAGAGAGAGAGAGTGGCGAGTGCGCGCGTGTTGTTTGCGGGTAGTTAAGAGGGTGGATGTTTATGGTCCCATCCACAATAACATTAACACCCTCGCATTGTAAGTATCGGAACACAAACAAACGCTTTGGCTCACTTTAACTAAACTAGAAAAAAATACACATTTAGATTTCTCTTTGGGCTTCTCAGATTTCTCAGACCAAAACCTCTTGGATCTCATCGCCCCCTTCGTCCCCACCCCTACAAATCTCCCCATTCCATTCAGATCCCATCCCCACAACTCTCCCCATTTCCAGACACTCACAGAGACCCTTCTTGCTCTTCCCACCACTCACTGCTTCACCAAAACAACAACAACAAATTAATGGCTTCCTTCACAGTCCCGTGCCCCAAAGCTTGCTCTGCCCCTGTTGCTCGCCTCGGGTCCTCCGCCCCAACTTCGCAGCCACAGCACTTGCTCTCCTTCCACAACTGTCTCAATCGGCTTCCTATCCCGTCTCTGCAAATTTCTGGCCTTCAGGTCTGATAATTCTACCCTCTACTTGGTTTTGTTCCATTTTTCTGAAATAAGTTTTTTGAGTCTCTACTTGGCCAAAAGAAAGTTTTTGAGTCTCTACCACTTCGATTTTATGAATTATAATCACTAATCAGTGTTTTTTTGGTGGGTTGTAGTTGATTACTGATTTCTTTTTATGTACCACATGGGTTTGTGTGTATACATTTGTATATGCATCATATTCTAAAGCTTGTTGCCTATTAAATAAGGAACTGAATTTTGCACGTGAGATATGTGTTGGGTATGTTTTGCAATTGATATGGTCAAAGAATTGATGGGCACATGTGTAGATTTTGAGTGCTGTCTTTGGATGTAACCATTCACCATAGTTGTATAATCTACTTCAATTTGTCAATAGCTTGTTGTAGGAATGACAGTTTCATGTATGATAATCTAGTTTTGTAGTGAAATAATGTTATGAATTTCATTGTTTTCTGATCATATGGTTAACACGTGTAGAGCCCCATCAGGAAGCAATCTGCTATTTGGAAGGTGCAGGCACTTAGTGAGGTAAACTGTTTGCAACAAGTTTAGTATGTAGATTTTGTTGGGAAATATCACCCATCAATTTGTAATAAATTACTTTCTGAATCCAAGGTTACTGCTGAAAAATCTTCAAATTCTGCACCCATAAATAACATTAAGTCTGAAGATGGATCACAGGAAGGGAAAGATGAGTCCAAAGTTTCCAGTCAAAGCAATATTCCAGATGCATCATCAATTTCAGCATTCATGTCTCAAGTATCAGACCTTATCAAGTAAGTTGCACCAACTTTGTATTCATATATGTGGTTTTAAGATGTACATCATTTTCATTAAGTTGACATCATTTTCATGAGTAGGCTGGTGGATTCAAGAGATATTGTGGAGCTGCAAATGAAGCAACTTGATTTAGAGCTCGTAATTAGAAAAAAAGAAGCCTTGGAGAAGCCAGCACCACAAGCTCCAGTTTCTGCACCACCACCCTATCCTTATGCCATGTTACCACCTCAACCAGCACCAGCCCCAGCAGCTGCGCCTGCTTCAGCAAGTCCTCCTTCTGCAGCATCAGCACCTGCATTACCTGCACCAGCAAAGGCTAGCACATCATCTCACCCACCACTGAAATGCCCCATGGCTGGAACCTTTTACCGTAGTCCTGCACCTGGCGAACCACCTTTTGTTAAGGCAAGTGTCTGTGCTACTCATTCTTAAAGCTTGAGTGCTGAGAGATACGGAAAAGTGAAATTTTTTTGCACACTTGATTGCTTATATTATGTGTGCGTATATGTGCTCTATTTACTTGTAGAAATATAGCTTGGGCCCTAAGAATGCTTATGGACTCCTTTACTATACAAATACATTTATAAAGATATATGGTCATATTCCCCCTCATTGTTTACTCGAATAATTGTTCAGGTTGGAGATAAGGTGCAGAAAGGTCAAGTCATTTGCATCGTTGAGGCCATGAAATTGATGAATGAAATTGAGGTATGTTTTTACATTGCTTGTCTATGTTATGCAGTGATTTGGCCTTACCTTCGTTTGAAATATTGCAGTATTGTTAATAATTTGTCCCTTTATTTCTCCTTCAGGCTGATCAGTCTGGAACTATTACTGAGATACTGGCCGAGGATGCGAAACCAGTGAGCATAGACACGGTAAGTAATCTCTCTCTCTCACACACTCTCACTTACATATTTTTTTATAATCTAAATATCTAAGCGATCTGTCTTCCTCCATGCAGCCTCTTTTTGTCATAGTACCATGAGCAACAACCTGGAAAGAATTTTTTTGAAGCTTTTTGGTTACGGACACTCTTTGAAGATAGTTTTTATTCTCGAAGGACTTTTTTTATACTACTTATGTTCCCTTGTAATCTTAATTTTAATAATGGTTATTATGGTTTTGTTTCAATCGTGGAAATCCTCGGTATTCATATTTTTAGGGTTTTAGGTCAGGTCATGGTGCTCAAAATGTTAGGCATCGAGTTATCTTGAAACAGTATTTATGCCTTTTTATGACAGCTTTAGAAAGTATGCCATGAAACTTTTTTTATAAAGAATTCGTTTTTACTTATTTTGTTAGTCTTGAACATTTAATGTTTTCATGCACTCAGCTACTCTTCTATTTGTTTTCAAAATATTCACTATAACCTTAAGATGAACAACCTACAACCAAAAGAAAAATCGCAAGATGAACACCAAAACGGCGAAACCCCTCCACAAAATATGTAGTTCAAACAAAAGGGAAAGAACACCTGAAGCGAATTGAACCCTAGGCCCTCGGGTGGAGGAAATGTGAAAATGCTGATCTGTCCAAAATTGGTTCGTTTCCGATGCCAATCTGTTCAAAACTGGTGTACGAATAAGAATGCGTTAGAAGATGGGTGCCAAAAATTGATAAGTCAGATGGATACCAAAAAAATGTTCTAGTCAAAATCCAAAAGTAGGGGTTGTTAGTGCCACACACACGATGGTGCATAATTACATTCATACACATATATATAAGCCGCCAATAGAAAGTAATTTGTTAACCAAAATCCAAATGATCATGGAAAGAAGTTTAAAACTGAGCTGATATCACGCTGTGTCGTGACCTGTGAGTCGATGAATTTTATAACAAGCGATGATATTAGGGAGTCTACCAAAAAAACGTAATAATGAAAAAAAAGTAATAATAATAATGAATTTATTAATAAGTTGTAAAAAGCAATGGTGCCGTTTCCCTGAGATGTCATAACACATCGTCAATTCGATGAGATTAGTTCAAGCTTCTTGAATTTGCTGCATAAATTTACATTCTGAAGCTTCTACTAAAGTTTAAAATTAAACTGAATGAAACGAAACAAGTAATATTGATCAATTAAAATCTAATACACAAAAGGAGGCTGCTAATACACAAGGCTGAATTTCATTCACAAAAAGAATGCGGCTACTATATATGCCCAGGCAAATTACAAAGACGGGAACAGTAAGAGAAGCACTACTCTACTGACTTCTCTACTATTTCCAGAAATCTATTCTTTCCGCTCTTCATTATATCCTATTTCTATTCCTTTTTCTCCTACATAAATGTACAAGTTAGCCTACCTGTCACTGTCATATACTTACAACTATCACCGTTGTCGGCTTCTACTGTAATTACCTCTCCTCCCACTATTACTCAGCCTCCGAACCCCGCCTGTCCATTCTTCATCATCATCATCCTCATCATCCCCACCAACAGATTTCCGTCCTTTTCTGGGGGCTGGACGCTTTCTCTTGATGTTTGCTGTGTAAGTTGAGTAATCAACAGTATCTTCCTTCAACGCATTCTTCAATTCCTGTACAATAATGATACCAGTAAGAATTGATGTATGGAGTTATTGGAAACTTCCAGCACCAAGGACCCAGTCCTTTGACAAAGAAGGGGACAGAAATGCATAGTGTTGCAACTTGGTACCTGATATCTTTGTACCAATTCTTGATAAGTTGTAGGCAAGTTGGTGTGTGTTTCACCGATGTCAAAAGGAACATTCTGCCTGGAGAGAACATCTCCTGGTTTAACGGGATCAGTAGGAGAAAAAGCCTGGTTCAACAGAAAAATTACGACAACTGATGATTAGGTTCACAAGTCACAATAATAAAATTCAACCATAGTTATCTATTGATTGCTTACCTGGCACCTTGCATCATTCAGGCTATACACAATTTTTAGGTGTCTCTTTAGTTTTAAAAGAAGCTGCAATGCAGTAGCTGCCAGGCAGTCTGCCTACAAAGCCATTCACAAAAATTAAAATCAATGAAAGCACTATCAATGACAATAACTCTCTAGAACTACAAGAGGAAAAAATACCTGGATTATCTGTTCATCATCTTTTGAGATGCAACAGGAACTGCCTGAACCTGTTACGAGCATCTTATCCTCCAACAAGGTAGCTTGATTTGAGACAGACTGATCAGCTGCCTCTTGTGTTATCCCATTCAAATCCATTGTTGACATATAATTTGTAGCGGGATGACACACAGGTTCTTGTTGAATTGTCCCATTCAAATCCACTAATGTCATCCCACTTGGAAAAGGCTGACCAGCTGGTTCCTCTTTAATTATGCCGTTCCCATGAGGTGCACCTCTTTGTAACAGATGTAAACTCAGAGCTTTCAGTTTTGCTTCAAGCGTCCCAGCTCTAACTTGTATAACTCTATTTATAGTATAGATCAAATAAAGGGGCTCATCAGGTAATGTGAACGGTAGTGAGGCAAGTATCTCTGTGCAGTACCTGTAAAAATAAATCAACTTTCAAGTCAGTACTCTCAACCAGGAGTTACTTGTTAGATTAGAAGACAGCTGACAGTTAATTTTCTTCTGTTTTCTTTTCCTACAGTTTGGGGTTGGGTGATTGTATGTTGCTTAGTTTCTGTTTTGTGTTTTAGTAGTGACCCCTTGTCCACTGTTTGTAAGCTCTGCCTTCGTTTTAATAAAGTTTCTTTTCCAAAAAAGTCTTCACTCTCAACCAGCATACAAGAGCTCTAAGGACTGACACCAATGATTGAACTCACATCAGGAAAGGGACTACAGAATTGGTCCAGCTGGGATTATCAAACTTGCGAACAATCGAGGACATAAATTTGTTCCTTGAAACCCGGTTGGCACGTATAAGCTTGTAGATTCGAGAAACTCCCAGTCTCGCTTGAGCAAGAGAAACACCATCACGTTTTTCCTTAGAATTTCCAGAAGCTTCTGATTGGAGTTTTGTGTTCTCATGTTCAAACTTAGTATTAAGGGATTGTATGAATGTAAAAGACATTTGAAGGCCATCCCCCAAGCGGCTTTCAAAAAATGCAGGGTACCTAAAAAGAACCTTCAATTAGCAAGCATAAGCAAATAGAGAAGATAAAACAAGTAATAAATCATGAAAGGGAGAATACTTTTCATTCATATTCATCAGCAACTGATGAGCTAACTTCGAATTGCCCTCCAGAGTATCTGTTTCGAGTGCAATAAGAAATGGCACACAAGTAATAGGATGCACAAGTCCTTGGCGCAGCACAACTTCAACAATCTGCAGTGTATTGGTAAACAGTATAGATAAATTAGAAAAAAAAAAAAAATTAATATTACACTTTTCCAAACAGTTTCAAATAAAACCAATTGGAATATATAAAATATGTATATATTGTAGGATTAAATACTTTTTCTTTTCAATTTTCAAATACTTAACATCTTTTCTTCCTACACATAATTTTCTGAGAGTTGGCAGTCCACAAGATTGTGGTTGAATCTCCAGACTTATAACACGTATCTTGGAATGGGACAACACAGACACAGACACAGACACACACTCGCACACAGAGACAAGAACATAACATCAAAACCCCATACTCACCTTAAGGGCAGATTGGCGAACATGTTCACTAAAGTCCAAACATCTCGATAAAATATTATCCCAATACAACTGCACTATACCCCCACAGATATTAGTATCTCCGGCACCGGCAGCAACAGGTACAGCATTGCCACCTTCCACAGAATACTGAACCACATTATTACTGGCTGTATCTGTTCCCATTTGATTTTCGGATTCAAGAAGATATTCGTACATGTTTTGCAATGCTTGCATCTGGTCAATAAGATGATTTAGTATATAGATACACTGCTGTGCATAATTCAAGGGACACTGTTACCTTAAGACGAAAATCAGCACTGGAAGAGAATGTCGCCTCTAAAATTTTCCCAATATCTTTTTCCAACATATATTCAGGCCTAGCAATTAAAACAAAGCCCAATGCCTACAAGTGTTACAAAGCACCATTACTACGTTTCATTATTAAACCATGTTTTCATATTTCAAGATCAGACCAAGCTTTTATAAGAGTAAAAAGATAAAAAAACGTTCATACCTGTAATGATCTAACCTTTATGACATAATCCTCCGCTAGAAGATATTTTTTAAACAAGCTGAGACTGCTTACAACATCAATTGTTTTGTCAGAAGAGTTACTCAGTAAAGAGTTGCCATAACGAATCAGCAATCCAAGACAAAAAAGAGATCGCCCCACAAGCTGAAATTAGCAAAATAGAAACTTGTCACAAAAAAAAATTATTAACATAATTATATGACTATATACATATATGTAATGGGAAATGTGCATCTGTGTTTGTGTGTGTGTGCAACCAACGAATTATGGGTTCCAGTTTAGAGCTAAACATTGGAATTGATCTTGAAAAAGAAGAAATACGTATCAAGAGCATATTAAATAAGGATCAAAACCTTGATTCACAAAAAACCGAAAGCCAAGAAACAAAGAGCTCAAAAAGAACAAGACAACGACATAAACTTTCCCCAAGTATCAGTAACATCTTTGTCATCCCCTAATAGATAAGGGAGAACGTATTTCAAATAAAAGGTCGGAGCAAATAGACATATGGTCAAACTTAAGGGATGTAACTGGAAGAAAACCTCATTTATAAAATCTATAATACATGTGTTACTTAAGAGCTGGCGAATGCATGTACAAAATTTTATCCAATTATAGTGCAGAACTGCACCAATTTGATAATACTGTCCAAGTGAATGGACTGTTGGAATCTTAGGAGTTATAGCTCCAACAAATCAAATCCTACTTATCATGTGGCCATATAAATATCAAGCCGTTTCACTTTAATTCAAGCAACAAATGCTAGAAATACAATTTAAGTGATTAAAAACGTAACTCATTTACACATAATTCAACCAACCTTGTTATCAACTGCCTGAGAATCCAAACGTTTGAAGAACACCTGAATAAGGTACTCCACTATAGCAGCACCTTTTCCTGCCACTTTACTCGCAGCACAGAGGCACCTGTAATGAGGAGGAAAAAAATCAACCTAGAAGATATCCAAATTGGCAAAGGAATGCAACCACAATAATAGTAGAAGTAAAAGAGAAGATGTCTGAAAGCAAAAGCCTAATGCAAACTTACTTGATGCAAGCATGAACAACTGTCAAGAAGGAATGCCGAACAATCATGTTCTTCAAGTCTTGTTCAAGTTCTTCAACAACAGTTTGAGGTAACTTTCGTACCAAAGGCAGGACAGAATCAATTATAAAGATTATGCTCTCCAGTAACTGTGAAACCACTGGATTATCAGCCTGAACACATAACAAAGCAAATTAAAAGGCAGTCATGCTGTTTTCCTTTACTTTCTTGTAAAAAGAAAAAGAAAAGAAATAAAATAAATGGTAACAAAAGGAAAGCTGGAAAGGCATATAATCAGTTGCCTCGGACTAAAAAAGGCATATATAGACAAGGCAGTTGCCAAGTAAACAAGAATCCAGAAAGGCAGCTTTTCAGTATAACTGTATACAAAATCTATTACGGATAAGTGAAACAAAATAATTTCAAATCCATGAAATGCTGTTAACCTGGCTCTTTAGATAAGGCTGAAGAGTGACCACAAATTGGGAAGGATCAGAAGCTGGTGCACATAGTGTTGGATCCACAACACAGAATGCATGCAAAACTAGAACATACGGAAGGGCCCGCTTCTCTACTTCCTGGATATTCATTTCCTCTACCTGACAAAAAAGAATTTCCGAACATTCAGATTTAAACAAGCAACCAAATAAATTTAGTAAGTCAAAAATATGGGGAGAAGAAAAGTACCTGCAATATCCTTTCCAGTAAGAACTTGCACATTAACTCACAGCGCTTGCGCACTGATGCAAGTGACACAGGGTTGATCCCAATAGCTTTAGCTGATTGTGGAAAAAAATCAAGTGCTAAGTTGCGTTTAATGACAGTCACAAGACGCTGATGATTTGGCATCCTCCTTAACATCTCAACAATCTGTTCAGTTTTTTTAGCCACCTCCAATGGGACAGAGCTACCATCTCCAAAGAATTGAGTTTGCGAACCAGTAGGTTCCTCAAACCAGAACTCATAAAATGTCTTGCAAACAAGATCCTGCAGATGAAAGAAACCATAAAAACACAGACCTAGTCTAAAACCAACAAATTAGAATACTTGTCTTCTAAATATCCTTTATATAATTGGATCCCGCTCTATGTTGAGATGTAGAAGATGGAAGAAAAAACTAAATTGCACCATATCAAGGAAGAAGCAACATATTGCAGGAAAATTTAATGATTTAAATATGTGACAAGAGTTCAATACGTAATCTAACACATTCATTGGCTTTATAATTACCTGTATGCTTGATTCATCGTCACTAATACGAGAAATGATACCAATGCAAGCACTTGTAAATTTGGAGAAGCTCGCATTTGAAGTGCACATATCTCGTATGATTTTGATGGATCGTTTACGAACACTTACTCCAGTATCTTTGATTCTCTCAGCAACCTTCTCAAAATACTTTTTAAAAAAAATGGAGAAGATGAAGGAAAATGTGTTAATAGAGTATCTACCAATCCCCTAGTAGAATGAGAGATCAATAACACACACCTTCAAACCAACATCAGGATGAGAAGCAATATGCCTCCCCACAAGTTCCAGTGCTGCTTCTCTTACAGAGATTGCAGAATCACAAAACCTTCCTTCAACAGCTGATTGCACACGTTTGTCACCTAATACCTCCGGATCAGCTTCTACAATTATACTGACCTGCTCATCATATTGAGATATTAAGGCATTAAATCCTGTTAGCATAGCCATAAAAAGAATGCTCACTATCCATTTCAAGGATTAAAAGTTCGAAACAAATATTCCTTTTCACTTACCGCTCGTAAAGCCTTAGCCCTGATTACAGGAGAATTCTCCATTAAACTTGCCTGAAATCAAATAAATTGTCAAAATAGAGATTTTATTACGTAATAAAAAAAGGATTAAAGGAAAAGGCTTACTAACCAGAAGCAAATGAAGAATCTTATCAAACCCTCTGGAGAAAGAATTATTTTGTCCCAATGCTAAAGTAATCTTCTTCACTGAATCCCTTGTCAATAATGAAAAAATAGTACCAGAATCCCGCACTATTGCTTTCGATTTCAGTCTAGAAAGATAGTAAATGAACTTCTGCTGTGATTTTGGATCATCCTTGTACCACAAGCAGAGATAAAACCTGAAAGAAAGCATGCATAACTTCACTATGGCAACAATGCAACCGCAAGGTCAAAAGAAATGAGGTTCAATGAGTACATACCAGCGAACAAAGAGATGCACATCATCAGCTGATACGATATCTTGAAGGTAATTCAAAAGCAACTGTTGGACAACCTCAAGCTTCATAATTGGAAAAGCAACTTCAGTGTTTCTTCCTGAACTATGATCCTTTATCCCACCATCTTTGCATTGTGATTTGCAGTAAGATTGTAAAACGAGGAGTTGCTTCTTGCAGAGGCATATCTGGCAGTGCCAACTTCGGTTAGGAACTTCATGTTCTCTTACACCCATGCAATCAGCATGAAATATTCTCTGACAACCTTGACATACAAAGAAATTTTTTTCAACCCTACTATCTAAACAAACAGAGCATGCATCTTTTGGATAACTCTGATCAACCCCATCCCCACTAACCAACTCCTGTAATATCCAAAACTTGTCCCTACTGCAAAGGACAGAATCACGCTTCAACCTTGCAGCAATGGTGCCTAGAAGATCAATAGCCATGGTACGTGCAGCTATGTCTTTAGATTTCAACCCAGCATTCTGGAGTAATAAGACACAAAGAACCTGCAAATAAATCTGTTTCAGCAGGGAGAAACTAATGCCATTTAAGATATTATATTCCACACAAATCACAAATATATTTTACCTCCAGAATAGGAGCTGAAGCAGGATATTCAGGTAAGTTCAATGTCGTCAGCAGATCAGTAACAAGATTCTCCATCATTACTTTTAACTCAGAAGCTTCCTGAGTCTTCACACTAGCAAAGCGCTGAAGTACACGAGTCCAAAAGAGACAGCATGCCCCTGTGGCTGCTGCAAGGCCTTTAGTTGGACAATCAGCATTGAGAGAAACTTCTAAGACAAAATTACCACTTGATTCCTGCCTTAGAGGTTCAGGAAGGTCTGCACTACATTGAACCAACTGAAGCAGCAAAGCAGTGATCATTTGAATCTGTTTTTGCTCTTCATCAGGTAGGTGATAGGCTCTCAAAGCTCGCTTCGAAAATGGTAACTTCCAAAGCAGATGAAGTAATTCATCTATCACATAAGTTCGATGTTGAGTGTATGAATAGAATATCTGTACCACCAACACCGAAGATGCTCCAAGTTTCAGATCAAATAACATTAAAATGCACATATGTATGAAAACATGTAATGTAAGTAATAGCTGCCAACAGAAAGAATAGTGCTGATCTGTACCCCACTGATTAAACCAATTGCCTTCAGTTGCAAGAGCTGGATATTATCTACCATGAATGTTGTAAAGCTTGTTTTCACCAGTTGTAAGATACAACTATCTGACAACCTTTCTATTAACAACAAATCCTTGAGTAAACCCAGAATGGTGCACATTTTCTGAAGAATATTATTAACGGCAGCGGAGACCCTACAAAAGGCAAGATGTAAGAAAAGGGAAAACACCTAAACTTAATTACAGAAAGGTCTTGTCAAAAAAATCAATGACGTAGGAGCAGATTGTAGATAAGCACACTTGTTAAAGGATGACTTCTGCACTTTTATGGTCTTTATACTACGCCGCCTCTTGCTTGCTGAACCAATTTCAGCATCAAGCTCGTCATCTTCCTCAACTGTAAATATATCAGAATTTATTGTTGCTCAATATCAGAACTTGGAAAGAACTACTCTAGGAAATACAGAATGATCAAGCAAGGGAACAATCAGTCCAATTTAGGTAACAAGCAATAAAAAAATTGATGGAGACAATGTCCTATACAGATAAATATGTTTAAAATACATAGAAAAATACGAAAAAATTCAGAGACATACAAATATAGTAGGTTACAGAAATCCCAACTGTTATAAAAAAGCTAACCTTCAAGTGTCCCATTTTCATTTGGCCTATGCAAAGCACGATATGAAGGATCATAAGCACACATGACATCCATTATCTGATGCCTGGAAAACTCCAGAATTCTTTCAATGATCTGATATGCAAAAACTAGCATTATTTACCTCGTCATAAAGCGTCACAAGATACATTTACAAGTTACAAATATAGCAGATCTCCTCCAAATATTAAAATAAAGCATGTACCTCTTCTTTATACAGCTGCTTTGGCATCTGGTTATGAGCCATTACTGCTAAAGCTGCATGAATGGACTCCAGTGCACAATGTATCGATGAAACCACATCTGAATCTGACTGAGACAGTGAAAAGAAAAGTAATAAATGAAAGTGATCACAAGTCACAAGTATCTATTGAATAATAAATTTAGGTTAAGAAGCAAACTACGCCAGCAGAACACAAAAACCTGAAGAAATGCAGGTTAAGAAGAAAACTACCCTGACAGAAATTCTATATTCAAGAAAGAAAGGAGTCTATAACAAGCTTACCTGCTCAAATTCATTTATGGACAAGCCCTCAGCTCCATGTATCTGATGATCCAAAATCCTTAACAGTCTAACAAAAGTATCTACAGGAACCAAATGTAGAAGCCTCTTTGCACGAAGAGACATTATTTCATTTGCAAGCATTCTAAGATCAGAAAGAGGCATCAATGACCACTCTGCTTCATCCCGATCATCACTGAAAATTTCAGCTCTGCCGCAGAAATCCTCCACCAACTCACAAAAGTGTCCAATAATGGCATCTAAACAAGATTTTGCAATATAAGTTATTCAAATGAAAATATTAAAATAAGAGTGTATGAGAATTCTTGAGAGAAATATAGAGTTCTAAAACCCAAGACCAGCTAGAACCTTGAATTGCAGCAGGATCAGGTTCAACTGATGACGTAATGCCATCATTAGCTTTCTTCTTGGCTTTTGGTTTTCTAGAAGATGGTGTAGATATTTCCTGCAATTTCATCTTCCAAATTAGGAAAATAAAGAGAGGGGGGAGGGGAGGGGAGATATTATAAATTTCCAAATAGATGCACACATACATTAGGAGGAATATAATTGAGCTGATTATTGTGAGTTGCACCATATTCTCTTTGAGCATGTCTTGTTATAGGTATAGTAGGCTCAAAGAGCTTCTTATCAGGTACTGTTCTACTGCCAGGCACTTGCCCCTTAATAGGACCTGAGAAACTTGAACAGTGCAAGAAACAATAAGCACAGAAACATTAAAATCATTTAAGAACCGAAAGCACTAATAAATAAAGTCCAACATACACATAAAGTAAAGAGGAGACATGTCCTGGAAATTCACCATGTATCCTTTGAGGTTAAATAAGACAACTTGTTTTGAATATCAAGTGATGATACCAATGTTAATACCATATGTATGAGTAAAAATATCAATTAGCATTCTTTTAACTTTAACAACCTGTACCTTCACAAATCAATAAAAATTAATAATAATAACGATAATTTTTTTGTCATATCTGACCAATAGCAATGCTTGCACAAACAAAAACAATAATATTTTATCATTTCTAGGCATACTATTTTTAATCATTTTGCATTATTTTGAGTATGTTATCAGTACGTAGTATATATTTGGTCTCTCATATTCTATAAATCTACATAATTAATAACAAAGTCCATATTGTAACCAAAAATTCTCGCACCAGAAAAAAGATGTGATGCATTACTCAATCAGATTATAATTTATGTAAAAGTTTATTGATTATATAATGAAAAATGGCTCACATTTATTTCCCAACATACTAAAATTAAATTAAATTAAATTTATGCAGTGCATCTACTGTTATTTATTTATATTGGGAAAAAAGAATCCCACTGTTTCAAGCAAAAGCAGCAACACAGAAACCCTATGTAACCAGTTGGAAAAGTAAAAAAATGGCATGTAAGTAAAAGATTAATTAATTCGCAAGCAGTAATAATTATAATCAAGGCAGGTATGGAGCAACTAAAACTTTGTTTACCTGGAGTGCTGTACTCAAATGCTTCTGGATTGTACCGTAGAACGTCGTCGTGAATTTGTAAAGTTTCAACATAACTATATGGAACTGCCCTAGCATCCTCTCTAAGGTTCCTGTACATGATACCGTATATAAGCAATAATAAAGAAATTAAAAAACATCACTAGAATAAAAATTCAGAGTGCCATAGAAGTATGTATAGACATTTGTTCTACTAACACCAACACTTCTCTATCTGATTTTTAATCTAAACTTAAGATCCTGACATACAATTCAGAAAGCAATAAGCACCGTTACATTTGTTTTATAATTATTTTAACCACTTCATGACCAAAACTTTCAGACAACAGCAAAAGTAACGAGTTAACGATCAAAACCTCCTTTTATCACAAAAATCGGAAAATTCTCATGTGGTCAAATTTCACACAGCAACAATCAAAAACGTTAAATTTCAAATCGTAATTATGAAAGTAAGCAAAAATCACAACTCCAAGTAACTTACAAGTAAGAGACGTCGGTTTCTCGAAGCAGATCAGCAATTTTACTGGACAGAGCTTCATCAGGACGATTCAACCACGCACTGTTCCCACTCAGCTCGTCGAACAGCCGGAGGTCCTGATCAGATGCGCCGCAGAACACAGGAAGCGTAGGCAAAGGCAAGCCAGACGCGACCTCCGAGTGTATGGTATTCGAGAGGCTGATGCCGCAGACGTTCGAGCTCGAGCCCGAACTTGAAGTGACCGGAAAACTCATCGATTCGTTAACCGTTGAGTTCGGGATTGGCAGCACTGTAAGGCATGTATGCAGAATGAGGTGCAGTGGCACAGGCTGTAATTAGGTTGAAATCAAGGGGTATTTGGGAGGTAATTAGGGTTTGTGTTGCAGAGAGAGTGTGGAAGATGAAGAAGTAGAGTTTGGAGCCCTAGAGGAATAGATTGGGAAGAGATTTGGCGGGGAAAGTGTGCTGAGGAACCAAATTTTCGGGCTTTTGGGGGGAATCGAAGTGGATTTGGTGTTATAGGTGTGGGAAACGAGTCTCGCTAGCGCAATTACGAAAATGCCCTCCAGACACTGTGTGCTTACCGGACAGAAGTCTCTTCTTGCCGCTCTTCCGGAATTTCGGCGATGGAGGATTGCTGTCCTGTTTAGATTTTAAATTTTTATTTAAGGATTGAGTTATCGAATTACGGAAGTACCCTTCACTAGCAAAACTTGACTTGATTCTTAACCATCAAAAATTGATGAAGGTCAACACAAAGATCGTGTCATCGTGTAGTCTTTTTCGGTTTTTCCTGTTTTTCGAGTTTCCCTCTGAGGAATACTGGAAGTTAACCCAGAATTTAGTATATTATTATTTTTTAAATTATAATGAAGCCAATAATGCCACTATGGTAATTGCACATAATTAACTGATTATTATTTTTTTGTCGACTAACATAATAATTGCCTTTTTTTTTCGTTGTCAACCAACAGATTTCTTGTTTGAAGTGATATTATTGTTTGACTCTTGCTAATCACATTTACTCATTTCACTTATATGCGTTAATCACGTGTTAACAATTGTAAATGTCATTATACAATCCGTACATATTTTAAAATGTCAATTATCCACACCTGTTTAACCAAACAATTCTAATATTCTTCATTAAAGTCTCATTAAGAGATCCACAATGATCAATGATATATCTCTCTCTTCTTATGACTAAATAACATAAGATTAAAAAGTTTTTAATCTACAAATGTCATTATTGAAATATGTGTTTATATATATAAAATGGGTCATCAAAGTTTTAAATACTTTTTGATTCATCAACTGGTATCTAGGATTTACTCCAACGAAGCAGATTAGTGTCATTTACTTGACCAAATCGTTATTAACAAAGTTTTAAATATTTGATGTACCCAAAAAGGAAAGAAATCTTTTCTATTTTTTTTGGGGTACACTAGGGCCGAAGCCTAAAACAAAAGAGAGCTACACCGCAATCATTTTGGGCTTGGGCATGTCAGCCCATCCTCAGCTAATATGCTGTTAAAGCCCGGCCTACTTCCACAGCCCATTTCCCAAGAAAATCAGCAGCAAAATTCGGGATTGTTCTTCCATTTATAGCCATCTTTCAAAAACTTTCTACATTAGTACATTGTCAGCCATAAGTTATCCCTCTACCCAATTTTTCATTTGATCAAAGTGTCCTCATACCAACAGCAGAAAATTGGATTTACTCTACTGTCAGCTATACACTAACTCTATATAATATAGGCTTTTATCTTTTAAATTTTTTTCCTTAGGACGATTTATATTAGCTGAATTATCACATAGTTTTCGTAGCACAATTTCAACAGTATTTTTCAATAGTATTCTATTGTATCTTTGTTGTATGTTTGTTTTTTGCCTTTTTTTTTTTTTGTTCTTTATGTATAGAATATGCATTTAAGGAATAAAACCCATTTTTCCTTAGTTAGTTCTATGGGATCGGAACTTAAGGGATATTGAGGCTCCAGCAAGAATTGAGGCTCACCTTCCTCCACTACATTTAATTCCTAATTTTCTTTTGAGGTAAAGCATCTAAACTTGTGAATCCATTTTATCATATCAATGTAAACTAATTGGAAATTTTGCTCTAAATGGAAAATCTTTGTGGCTCCAGCAAGAATTGAGGATCACCTTCCTCCACTACATTTAATTCCTAATTTTCTTTAGAGGTAAACCATCTAAACATGTGAATCCATTTTATCATATCATTTATAACTATACATGATACATTCTCTATGTTTCTTCCTTTTTCACTTAATAATCGTGAAAAACTAATATCATTTGGTATCCTCATATTTTTCTTTCCTTTTATGATAATCCCACTTATGCCTATAAATTATCTTCATAGTCATGAGGTTTTTTATACATATGCAATAGCATTTCAGTTTCTCTTACTATCACATAGCCATGGCTGAGTTTCAGATATTGTGTACATGGGCAGTGTTCATCACTCTTTTGGTTCAAGCCATGAGCAAGAAAACCCCTTTTGGTGAGAGAGCCCATAATGATTGGGAGGACGCCCATGCAACATTTTATGGTGACATGAGTGGAAAAGAAACCATGCGTAAGTGAAAAGTTTTTGTACGTGTCGGTTACACATAATTTCTACCAATATACATATTATGAGTGAGGCACTACATACCAATATTTGTTTTCAATTTAGATAAAGTGACATCCAAGTTTTTGAACTTTGTGAATGTTTGATTAACAGAGGGAGCTTGTGGATATGGTGATCTGTTCAAACAAGGGTATGGCTTGGAGACAGCAGCTCTAAGCACAGAACTGTTCAACAAGGGGCTTGCTTGTGGTTCTTGTTTTGAGATTATGTGTGTGAATGATCCACAGTGGTGCATACCCAATGCTGGCCCTATTACAATTACTGCAACCAATTTTTGTCCACCAAATTGGGATCCAGCACCAGACCATTGGTGCAACCCACCAAACAAACACTTCGACTTGTCCATGTCCATGTTCACAAAACTTGCAGTATACAAAGCTGGGATTATTCCTGTAAAGTATCGCAGAGTCCCATGCCATAAACAAGGAGGGATTAAGTTTGAACTCAGTGGAAACCCCTATTGGCTTGCTGCATTGGTGTTCAATGTTGGTGGTGCTGGTGATGTTTCAAATGTCAGAGTTAAAGGCTCCGACACTGATTGGCTTCAGATGTCACGTAATTGGGGCCAGATTTGGCAGACTGGAGCTAAATTAGTTGGGCAAACCTTGTCATTCCAAGTTACTACTAGTGATGGGAAAAAGATCGGGTTTGATAATGTTGCACCAAATAATTGGCAATTTGGTCAAACCTTTGAGGGGAGAAGTAATTTTTAGATATGGACTCAATGTTTAATCTATTGCTAGTTATTTGATATGTACTTTTTGCCTTGTGTGGCAAATAGCAAATTCATCACGTAATAATAAAAATATGATTATTATTCATTGTGCAATTCTTATCTGGCTTCCAGAATTTATATAAATCCCTAAAAAATATATTTCACCTGGTGTTAAGGTTCAAATTCAATGCATGAATCCTTCTCCTCTTCATCTTTAACCGGTGCATGAATGCTATCGTGTCGTATCTTTAACCAGCAGACCAACGCCAATTTTGTGATTAAGGGTGGCGTAAATTCATATTTATTATAGCTTTTTTGGGAGAATACATATTTTTTTATACTCAATTCATCTCTTTCTTTTCTTGTACCAAATATATTTATCTCATTCACATAAATATAGAGAATAATTACAAGAATCAATCACCAATAATTGCAGTTTTTTGAGAGTATAAATGTGGAGAAAAACAAATTACATAAAAATCGTTTGAGTAAAAAATAACATACAAAATAATTAAGTTCAAATAAACCCATTCTTGACCAACAACAAAAAAAACCAAAGCAAAAGCAATATTAATCACTTAAATATAAAAGAATAAGAAATTGGTATTTAATACTAAGAACCTCTGTTTTTTTCAGAGGAAAAATACTAAACCTCTAAAGTGTTCATGAGAAGAATATAATAGAGAATCCAAACCAAAAAAAAACAAAATCGTTCACAATTAAGTAAGTCATCCTTTTTATAATGCGAAATTGAAACTCATGAGAAAAAAATCTTAAATCCAAACACTCCATGCTTTAACAACCTGTTCTTGAGGAAAAAAGAAACTCCCCAGAAAATAAAAAATAAAAAATCGAACTTACACCTGATGCCTACCTGCCTTGTACACTACATACACTTCAAACTAGACACACTTAAATGTTTAGAAAATGTAAATTTTCTAAATCGGTGATTTGTCTAGTATTTACTAGTGCGAAGGGAGAATGCAATCGGAGAAGGCATATAGATATAGCATTCCTGATCAAGCTCTGGCCCAATGGCATGTCAAAAGAAACCACTACCTCCATATGGCATGTTATCATTCAAAATAAGAAATATCACATTACTCCACCATGTTAGTTGTGAATACTAACTGAAGTTAAAAAATGAACATTTAAAGGGCACGTAGCAATTGTTGTTAAAATTACCATACTGCTTAACATTTATTACATAAGACAAATTCACAGACTTTCCCCATTTCAGGTGAACGATATGAATGAACACCGAATGGATACAATTCAATACAGAGGAAAATAAGTTTCATAATTATTAGCAGTAATTAATAAAAAGTATGTACAGACTTTTGAACATGAAAGAAAGTGATATCAATAAAAGCAATGTATTTGAACTGGAAATGAGGCAGCCTGGCAGCCTCAGCACATCAAATAGCCATAGAGAACAAAACACCATTGATACATTGGTGGCTCTTTTTCATTTGCATGGCCTTAAACCTTCACTTCCAATCAAGCATGTCTAATAGCCACAAAACCTCTCCCTCGGAATTTGCAACATCACAAAAATCCATTTCAATCCCGAAAACATCAAGAACACCTTCATTTCCGTCATCCATGAAAAGCAAAGAGACCCATGCTCGGATACCCGAAATGAAGGGGTATACCGGTGAGAAGTCAAGGTAGTCATTTGCCATGGCTCTGTATGCTGTTCGATCAATGTAATCAAACATAGATTTGTTGATTATACAAGCAACCCTATTAGAATCCTTGCGCCCCACAAGCACTGAAACACGCACGGTCTGGCTCACAGGAACTGTGAACCTTGGCTCAACAGGTAGTTTCATCTTGTACTCAGGACCCTCCAGGTGAAATCTAAGCATGTCACATACTCCTGGTGGTGGGATTTTAATACCACTCTGAAGGATAGGGCCCGGGATCACTTCTGAAAAGATAAATCGATCTTCAGTCCAGATATCAATGAAAAATTCCAAGTCATCAAAGGAAAGTCTTGGGGGAAGAAGAGCTTGACTTTGCCGGCGCTTATAAAAGGTTTGATACAGCTTGTAATATGTTAGAGTGGGTGGGTTAGGTCGTTTGCAGACAGAAGGCCATCTCTTGGCACATAGGCACTTCCAAAAGAAATCATCCCGGGCTATGTCTCTCCACTGCTTACACACTGCCATACATGAAGCAAGGTCCACGCCCTCCAGCAAAGGAAAAACAGCCTTCAGAACCTCTTCACTTGTCATTTTCAGCTCACAAAAAATTCAAAAAATTTCTGTCCCTGCAACAAATACACATTGGAGGGACCGAAACTAGTAGACTCTTAGAAAAACCCTATGGAAAAATAAATAAATTCAAAATTCACAAATATGTACACATTAAAGTTTTAGTTAACAATAGAACACAAAATAACATGCTCTAGAAAAAATGAGGGGAAAGGTAAATAAACTATAGATCATAGAAATCACAATCAGTTCAACTACAAACATACATAAGCATCTGAAACTACTCTGACACTGAGTTTGGTCATGAAGAGATGCACTCAAACTAAGCATTGTCCTTAAAATAGAAAAAAACAATCCTGGCTATGTTAGATCCATATGATAAAAAATTGTTCCATATAACTGGTAGCCCCAAAGATAAACAAGTGTGGTCAACTCAAAAGAACCTCACATTGATTAAACATAGGGTTATGTGTGGGTCGTCTTATTCAATAAGCAAATGAACTTTCATGGCCCTATGTTGGGTTGAAACATAGTTCCACCATTCAGCCAAATAGCAAATTTCCTCAAGGAATATGATCACCACACAATTATTTCTACAGTTGCATACCTAGGGTTGATAATTAACAAGCATGTACGGAAATGCAAATGAGGGGAAAAAAGAAAGCAACCCATTTCATCAAATTGATAATTAAAACCATAACACATAAAGTGAGAGAGAGAGAGACAGAGAGGAGAGCTATGTCAACTCATATCTTTTGTTTATTACCATTGAAATGTTAAAGACTTCACTAATCTCTGTTCAATTCTAATACATATGAAACACATTTTCACACTTCATCAGATTAGTCTACAACATAACAAACAAATATTCAAACTTAATGAAATTCAGAGGCACAGAAACAGGAATCACAAAGGAAGTGCATAACTACCTGATCGCGGGAAAAAGTTTTGGGGACAGAATCCCAAAAATTTACGCTGCAAAAAAACTTCAAATCCACAAATAAAAAAATGACAGAGACCAAATGAGCATGCAGAGAATGATCAAACCATAGATCGTTCTGAAGAATATAAACACAAAATTGAAAGAACTAGGTTAATGATCTGAACAATGAACAGAAAAATAGGATGATTTTTTCTTTTCGTACCTATTTTGTTGGTAGAACTGGTAAACCCTAGAATTTTGTTGAAAGTTGGAAGCTTAGAACCAGATATTGAGTGAAAGATCTTCGCAGAGTTCTGAGGGAAGGGAAGAAAGAAAAGTCACCCAAAAATAAAAGTCATCAGACACAGACAATACAAATGTTTTTTTAATTAAGTCAGGATTTTTATTAGATTATCTTTTTTCCCATTTTGTTTTTATATAAAATTATTGATTATGGGTCCGCAGATGGTCCCACACCTATGCTAAGCCCATAGATGAGAATATGAGATCCCCTGTTGGGCTTGGCCTTTTAATTGGGGATTGGGGTCCATATCCAATTAATATTGATGACTAAACGATCGTAAGAAATGACAACTCGTGAGTCGGTCCAACAGATATCCTACATGATACGTTAGTGAATTAGTGCATGTGGTACCAAAATCATCTTGGCAATGAAAGAATTTTGAGCGGGTGCTCTTGTTCCGCGTATAGTCTGATTTTTAATAAATATTGAGTGGCCGTACTATACACGTGGTTAGACTCTCTCATTCAAGACATTTTCCCTTCATGAATAAAACCTAAAATAAAATGATTTATAGTAAATGCTTGGAAAATTAGTGGTAGTGGTAGTTGTAGTTGTAGTTGTAAAATGAAATTAACCAAAATAAGTAGTGTCTCAACTTTGACCCGTAAAATCATAAATAATGTTAATGACAAGTTATAATATCCAATTTATAAGATATTAAGGTCTCGGCATTTCTTCAAATTCTTAAACGATAATTGGTTCATTATTTTTGTATTTATTGCTTCTATAAACAACAAACTCATATAACTATCTGTCGATCAAAACAAAAATCTTCTTACAAAATCAGGTGTCTAGCATTTCTACAAATACTACCCCAATTTGAGAGGTTAAGAATGTGTAAAGATGAAAGGAAATAATTTTGAGCTCATGGGGTCTATTTTGTAGATCCGACCTTGAATAGGAGCCGACAAGAGTAAATTGTGTGGTTTACGAATAACATGCATATAAATGGAAATGAGAGGAAAAAGGGGGATGAAGTAGTTGGCAAAGTAGGTTCAGATTAGACAAAACAAGTGGGTCATGGGGTTGCAACCAAATGGAGTGAGTGAGCCATGTTCGATTATGGCACCCTCTGCCGACCCAAAAACAAAAGGAATAAAGTGAAAACCTCCATTCCACATGCACTCCCGCAGGTGCAGGTGCACCTGTACCTGCGCAGCACTGAGCTCACCCTGATCAACCAAAAAAAGATGTTACATCACACCTGTCTCTCTGATTTGCGTTGCCAAAAAACAATGCCCTTTAATCGTCTTGTCCCTCACACCCGTACATAGATATATATATGCATGTTCATTCTTGATTGGAAATTCATGTGGATTTAGGACCTATAATTAATCCTAATTTACATAGACTCATTTGAAGTTTTAACTTTTTTACCATTGCCTTAGCTTTTAACCCACGGAAAGCATTGAAAGCATTGAAGTTGGACCGACCTACTCAAGTCCAAGTACGTTCATATATGTTCATGAATGCATGAAATAGAAGTTAATTTTTTAAAACGTGTATATAATTTCTCTCATTACTTTATTTATATAAAGCATTATTTCTCAAGAAAAAAACTTTCGTAGTGGGTTAACTTCGTTTAAGCTTCTAGAGCATATGGGTGGTTCAATTGATATACAATTAATGGACAAAGTTAGATATTAATTGTTGGAAGTTTGTAGTGGTAGCTCAACAAAAGTCCACCTAAGAGAAGACAGGATCTTCTGTTTAGATAAATTGAATAGTATGGTACTTTCAGTTCAATATTTTAATAATAAATAGGAATGAAACTCATGTGCACTGCTCACACACGTCACACATGCCGGATTGAATTAGCTTGAAACTGTCTAAAAACATGTGTATTAAAATAGGTACATCCAATTATATTATTATAACTCCAATTACAATAATAATAATAATAATCATACTAATATATTATAGTACATTTATATATGATTTGGGAGGGAATTGATTGGTAAAAGTAAATGATTATTTGGGAGGGGCTGAGAGGGAAAGAGAGAGAAGAGAACAAATGGTACTGCCAATTGATCAGTTCCATGCAGGGAATGTGCAAAACATGCTGTACATTTCATGCTGCCTCACTGTCTCTCATTTGTCACATGCCCTACCCCTCATTCCAAACTACACTCCAAAACTCCTCATCTGCATGTGCTTCCCATGTGCTCTCTCACTCTCTCTCTCCACCCTCTCTCTCAACTCTCTCTCATCTCAGCCCCTCAGATGGGGCTTTGCTGTCCCATATCACCCTTCACATGCATCCTTTAGGGAAGCCACACTCCCAATACAACTACCTAGCTGCTCACAACCTTTATTTCGGTCCCAAATGTCTATTTTGCCCTTTACATTCAACATCTACTTAAACAACCCATTAATACTCTTTACATTATTAAAGGCAAGCTTTGTCTATATTAGACTCTTGGTTTCTGTTTTTTGCCTGCCAGGCATGCCCCTCTGTTGCCAAAGGCCCAAAACAAATGAGAGAATAGAAGCTTAGTTTGTCTTGCTATGCAAGTATGCATTGGATTTGGGGATCATGGATCCTCTTAATAATTTGTACAAGTTTTTATTTTAACATTTACCTTTTTTTTCAGATCATATATAACTTGTAACTAACTAATTGTCATCTAATTTATTATTCTTTTCCATTGGACATTGGCATATTTGTGCTTTAATGCCTTGGCCACCTAGTATAAAAAAAAAATAATCCAACTGGAAAATTGTACCTAGGTTTGATCAAAGATACATGTTGATGTTAGTGTTAAATTGTTAATATATATCGACTCGCGAAATTATAGAAACAAATTTGAGGGTAATTTGGGAATGAGGCGTTTGACGGTCCGGGACCTCACATGTGCCGTTACAGATGGGCAGGCTTTCTGCCTTGTGGCTCGCAAGTTGTGCCTGTTCCCGCTTTCTCCTTTTAATTGAGATGCCAAATCCTTATTTGTAAATTACACAAACACCCTTCTTCTACTTGCATGGAATATCTGCATTTTCCCACCTCCTTGGCTCCTTGTCCCTTACCATAGCTGCATGGGACCCACCCCTTCGAAGCTGCATGACTAAACTATTTGTAATTTGCTGGTAGTTAACATTAAAAATAACTTGCTGGCCAGAAAAAAAAACACTAAAATAACTTATACGCCTCATTGAAATAAATAAGATATCATATTATAGAAGCATTATTTGGTAAATAAATTTAATAAATCTAATAGTATGATATTTAAATTAGAATAGGTTTTGTTTATCTATGCCATTATTAAGCCTATTCTTTGAAAAACTAATTATAATTAGATAGGACTATTATGTAAGACTCATGGACCAAAGAAGAGAAACTTACATCTTCAAGATATTTTTTAATTATAAGTTATAACCCAATAAATAGCACAAACTTAAACCTGTTCACCCAAACTCAAATAAATAAATAAATAAAAACCAAGCAAAGGCCAAAAAATAGAGAATTTGAAAGTAGAAGAAAACGACAAAAAAAAAAAGCCATAAATGGCATTTCCGTAGATACCACCAACCCAAGTGTCAATTTATGAAGCCACCATTACTTAAGACCCGGAAAGGCCTCCTCTTCACGATCACATTCTCTCTCTCTCTCTCTCTCTCTCTCTCATTTCATACACAATGAGCTCAACTCCGGGCAACCTCAAAACCACTATTGCAGGAAGAACAAGAAGAACCGCCTCACGAAGAAGGCTTGGGGCGCCACGTGGCAGCTGTAGAGGTCGGAGAAGCTTCAACAATGGAGGACGTCGACGCAATTGCTCGAGCAAGTGCTCGAAGGTGGTGTCAGCGAAGTTGGAGACCCTGAAGAGCCTCATTCCTTCCCACAGCGGGAAAACAAAAACGACGTCGTCCTCGTCGACAGTAGTAAAAGCGGACCAGTTGTTCCAAGAAACCGCGGACTACATCGTTCTGTTGCGGACCCAGGTCCTGATTTTACAGAGACTCGTTGAGTTTTATGGATCTAGTGACACAGAAAATATCGCTGCTGTATCATAGTTAGTTTATCAGAAAGGGGCTTGGGAATTTTTTTTTTTTTGTAAAATTTTAATTTCAAGTTTAGATTTTGCATGCTTTTTCTGGTTGAAGATCTTCCACCACATGAGGCTCAATTAATTAATAGCTAAATTTTTCATCTGATCGATCTTTAATATTTGTGGCAAATTTTACTGTTACTTGCTTTTTGTTTTATTTTTGTCTCTATCTCATAGTTTCCGGGCGCTTAGGTAATTTTATTGATATTTTGGGGTGATCGAGAATGACGAATTAATTAAGTCAAGACTTACATAAATTGGTGTATGTATATATTCTGCATCTTATAGTTTTTGAGCTTAGGTGGCTTGATATTTTGGTGCATGTATATGTGGAGAATGAGTAATTAATCAAAGCTAGACTATACTAATTATAAAATGTTGAAAGACTAATATCCTTGAGAAATTTGGAAAAATTAACCAAAAGTTGTTCAAACTTTTAGCCATCTTTTTAGAAATTTAGAACTCCAATCCTTTTTAATAAAAACAAAAAAGGGTATTAGTGTTCAAAATTTTCCGATCCTATTTTTATTCCTAGTAAGTTTTTAAATTTGTTATAACTTAAATTTGAATGATGAAAAATAGTTTTCAAAAATGCAAATACGCTGAAAAGGTAGGAACTTTGGGTACCCATTTAAGAGAGACATGCCCTCTGGCCCTCTCCTACACATGTCTCACTTACTTATTTACTGGCACTGCAGGGACTCACGAGTCATGACTGATGATGAGGAGGCATGGCATGGCATTTCACAGCAATGCCATCGGCCATGTCAGTGTAGTACTGGTGAAATTGGTAATAGTGTAAATAAGTAAGATGATAAGAGCATGGCATATATAAGCATAATAGCACATTGGCATGGGTGTGTGGTGGTGGTGGGTGACAGTCATTGCAGTTTCTGATTCTGCAGATAGATAAATAGATATATGTGTAGATATTTCACATTCACATAATATCTATGTGAAATGGACAGCAGTGCCCTTCATATATGTCCTTAATTTGTCCTTGGCATGCAGTGTGTTTGTGATGATAGTGACTAGTTTTCTAAGCAGTAGTCAAGAATCCCATGTGCCAAAAGCCAAATTTTGAGGGGTATTTTTCCCAGTTTGAAAGTCTCTCACTTTTCCTGCTATATATTTCTCAAGTCTTAACGTTCTTGGTGCTCTGCATAATAAAGAGGCTAGCTAGCCATGTGCAAAAGCGACCACAGAGCAGCTCAGCATGCTCTGTGAGTTTTGCTTGTTAAGGGCAAAAATGGGCAGGTATGTCATAGCTTCATCATAATATTGCAAACCCAATTTGGGTTTGGCTTTTCATTAAATGCAGTAACATGGACTTCAGAGCTTAATTGCATGCTATATATTGATGACATCCTAGCTAGGGCCCTAGGTATAGGCTCTTCTACGGCTCTACCCAGGGTAGAGAAAAAAAATCAAATAAAATTAGGAAGAAGAACCAAAATAAAAATAAAAAATGAGGACCAACAAGGTGTTATTATGAGTGTTTCACATGAATATATTTATATACTACATAGTTGTTCCCATCTCATCTTTCATTGTCGTTTTCAACTATTAGTAGTTGACCAAATTTAATTGATAGTTGTTTACACTCGTGAAATTTGTTATTTATCCTACTATTATTTTAAAAAAAGTGAGCATGTTTTGAGAGGCGTTCATCTTCTACTTAAATTAGCTACTCGCTAATATGCTACTACACTAGTTTTCATCTTGTACCAATATCAAACCATATACATAGAGTGAAGAGTTAATGAAAAAACAAAATCCAAGTGTTGAGCATTAGTCTCACATCAGATATGGTAATTGCTGATTTTCCAATTATGTTGAAACAATTAAAAATGGTATATCCTAATTTTTCCAGGAAAATTGACAACTTTAATTTTTTTATTCATTATTCAATTAAACTTTACTAGCTTGACCTTCTATCCTACCATGCATCATGAACTTTTCCAATAATGTTTGTTCTTTACTTTTTTTCTTTTCTTTTTGTTTCTTTGATCTTTCATTTGAAAAAGAGTCCATACCCCATCTACACGAACACGACCATGAGTAGCTAACTACGAGCAACATCCATGTCACATCTTCATCAGCTAGCATTTGCCCATACTCTTGGAGTTGGGGAAAACTATTGATTCTCTCTCTTTCTAGTAATTCCAATAAAGTACGTCATATGTATATTGTCAAAGTATATGGAGCACATTTCAACATATAAAAAGAGTACATTAATATACAAAGGAGAAAGTTAGGAATCAAATCACTTCAAATGATTCGCTATATATATTAAATTATTAATACTTCTAAAATTCAGATGGTTACATTGTATTTAGACATTTCAAATACATTGTACACCACATCCCAATCCCACTTTCATTCTTGTTAACTTCAATGTAAACCGCCTTCCAAACATCACAAATGTAGTACTCAATCTAATTATAAAGCAAGCAATGGAAGGATGGGTCATCACAAGTGAACCTTCTGTTGTGAGTAATTGAACACTTTATAACAAATTCATATACTGTATAAAATTGGTAGATTGAGGATGGCATTGGTGGGACTGGGCTGGGCTGGGCTGGTGAGAAATTGAAAAGAAATAGTAATGGACCAACCAATTAAGGCCCATCAGAAAATAAAGAAAGAAAGAAAGAGATCCATAGAAGGGTCTAGAACCACACGTGCGAATGTCAAGAAGGAGAGAGGTGAAGAGACACGTACAATTAAAAGTCAGTGACATCTCTTGACTAACAATTGAAGCCATAGCCATCTTCTTCAGCTTCTGACATGAACAAGGTCCAAAGTGGGTGGCTATTATCCTGATGTGGAGGCCCTCTGCCTCAGCTGCTAAATCCGGCGAGCAACGAGAGAGAACGAACGGGGGAGATAGTGAGAGCGAAAGTGGGGCCCATTGTGGCACAACAATGGGAATGAGGAGGAAGTGGCGCGGGGTAGCACACAACGTACACTCAACAACACTGTGGACCTGTGGTCTGTGTTGTGTCCGTGGAGCGATGAAGAGCGAGCGTAACTCAAACCCCAAACAAACTCAATCTAAAGCAACCTCAATGTCCGACACTACAGCCCTTACTTATAAATAGAGACCTCTGCCCTCTACCTCATTGGCTTCCCTCCATTTTCTTAATTCCGAGAATACAAGATTCAACACACAAGGAAAGCTCTGTCCACCTCTAACTAATGCCTTCGGTTAGTTAATTCTCCTTTGTTTCTTCTCATTTGCTCAACTATGATTATCCTTTTGTCTCTTTTATTAATTCTTTTATAATTTGCTAAGTCAAGCCCGTTTGATTAATTTTACATTTGTATGAAATTAAGTTTGAACTTCCTATTTGATCCTATACGATATATAATTTGACCATCCGGTGCCTAATTCTGGGCTTGTATTTATTGTTTTTTTGGTATAAACTTGAATTTAATTAGCTAGATAGGTCAAGTTCTCCTTCATTTCTTTGATTTGGTTACTCCGATAATTGCGCGCATTTTCTTTTTAATCTTTAAATTGTAATGAAAATCCTTATATATAATTTGATTCATTCCTTGCCTAATTCTGAACAATATGTGAATCTCTATGTTTATTTGATTTAATTAGCTCTCTGTTTATCGTTGAAGTATATATATAATTAATTTGTACCTCATTCGGTACGTGCGCGGTGCGGTAATCATCATAATCATCCATTTTTCATTAATTTCTTTAATTGATTAGTTGTGATTGGTACATTTGTATGAAGGTTTTCATTTTGGAATACTAGCTAGTTAGTATATTTAAATCTTAATTAATCTATATGAATCTTTAATTTGTTTTTGTTTTTGAATTGGGTTGGCAGAAGGAAAACACGATTGACTCTGCCAAAGGGTGTATGCGGCCACAGGGTCGGTCCGGAAGGGCAAGGAACAATGGTGGTCCACCGCCTCCACCGCCAGGTGACAGTGTTACTCCACCGCCTCGCTACTCTAGCGGCAGTAACATTGTTGTTGTTAGCAGTGTTGGTGTTGCTGGTCCTCAACTTCACTCGCCGGGCTCAGCTAGCACGGTTAACCAGCCAACACCAATTGGCCATAGAAAGAGTGTCAAGCACAACCACCCAGTGCCACCTCTTCCACCTCACGCGGCTACTTCTGTCCTCCGCCACGCAACACTTGCTCCGCCCACCAACTTTGATCTCTACATACCTGGATTGATTTTAGCTAGCTTCCTCATACTCTTCCTGGCACTCCTCCTGGTCCTCGTTTTTCTTGTTTCGAATTTCTTACTATGATGTTATATAACTTGGAAAATCAACATTTGAAATACAGCAACAGAATTAAATCTGTCTTTGTTCATTGTTCAAGCCTTCCTTATTTAATTAACAATTAGTAATTCTAAAGCTACATACATACAACTCCCAGCAAAAGAGATCCTAAGTTAAACTAATTAGCTACCAAAAATTTGGTGTGAACCAGACAGGTTTATCATATAATCGGGTACGAGAATGATCTTTGGGGAAAGTATGTCGTTGGATGGTCCTGTCACTCAAGGAAAACACTCCAAAATCACGCTTGTTCGATGACGGTGTTGCTGAAGTACAGGGATAATCAAAAGCAAAATAGATGCAGTTTCTTTCAACTAGTGTGTTATCATCAAGACCCTCATTAATGCCTATGGCTGCAGGGATGATTGTGCTGCTGGTCAGGCCTAGAAACAATATCTGATCACCAAGGTCAAGAACCTCTACCCATCGAGGACCATTATGAAACTCCAGCTTGAACACTCTGAATCCTTGTGTCTTTGGTGGAATGATGAGATTATGACCTAAGATCACATCCCAAGGAATTAATGGATCCACTTCTTGAGCATAACTCAAAATATTACAAATCAAGAATAACTCATTTGATACAGGATCCTTTAATAGGTGCAAGCCTGTCCGTTGACTCTCATAACTGACTCCATTCATATTAAAATTCAAGGGCCTGGAAATAATTGGCATGGGGTCAACCATAACCAACCTTTCAACGCTGTAGCTATGAGGCCCATCTTTAGAATCTTGGATGTCAAAGACCATTAAAAATCTTGATACGTCAGCTGTCACAGCATATAATCTCCGATCAACCATTTCTATATTGTAAAAGCGCCCTCCAACACCTTCCTCAATGAGAGTCCATGATCGATCGGTGGGTCTACAGAATGCCAAACGACCATTTGAAAGGGCAGCCACAATACAATGTTGGCTTGTTGGTACTGAAGAGGCTATTACTTTGTCTAATAAGAAAGGGGAACTGCTGTTGTCCCATGGAATGGTGGACTGTGATGGGAGCATAATTCGGGCACCTGATATTGGATTTAAGAACAAGTTGAGAGTAGTAAATCTACTGCACTTCTGATCATCATGTAATAAGTAGAATGACCAGGGTTTCATAAAACCTTCAGGATGACAAAATGCACTATCAACCATGATCAACCACCCCTCAATTGAACCAACACAATTGAGCCTATTCATGTAACTGGGACTCGATTTGTAAATTTTCTGGTCGCTTAGACTTAAAAAGCCATGATCTTTGAGGGACAAATGATGAGAACCGAGCATCAGCCATGGAAGTTGAGGAGCAGGGCGACAACTTTTGCTGGCAATTGCCTTGTCAACAGCTTCTTTCCAAAAACGGCATACAAAACGGCACCGAATGTAATCTGCTATGCATAGATGCTTTAGAACCAATTGCATGATTTCTTCTGGGAGTTGCTTGGACCAACTGTCGTACCTGCACATGCTGTTGGAATTGCTCTTCCTCCCCTCTAGTTCGGAATGTTTTATTAGTTTGTTTTGCTTCCAAGAGATAGCTCTCATCAGCTTGCGCTCAATAAAATCTCGAGGGTGCGATAACAACATTCTTGATAGGCGATAGTATGTAAATATAACTCGAAAGTTACTAACAGCAACTTTAGTCCATTTCTTCCTTGTTTGCGTGGATATCATCCTCGCCATCTCTATTAATTAATTTCAAAGTAAGGAACAATTTCCAGAATCCCAACTAAGTTTTTAATTTTGGCAAGTAGGCCGCATGACTAAGTAAAAAGCTTTATTTTTATTGTTAAAAAGAGAACCGAGTCCTAAAATTCAAATGATAAAACACCCAAACCTGGATAAAGACGAATTGAAGAACCAACAGATATATCATACATAAAACAAAATAAACAGTTCAGAATTGTCGATCGAAAAGGGTTTAAGGTTTATATAATGAAAATAAAGAAACTTGCCTAACCCACAAACGACCGAAAGCAACAAGCAAGAACAAACTCTTTGAATCAGATTTCAGATCGGCTCTTCCCTTGAGACCCAGAAGAATGAGACGCGGATTAATTTGATGAAAATGGTATTAGTAAGGAACAAGCAATATGTCCGGTTAAAGTCATGCTATAATATGCATTCCTACATCTATCAGGTTTACCAATTACTTCTAATTCGTAATCATGATAAATTAGGAAGTCATGCATTATTATCCTCGCGTTTTGTCCCAACGATGGTGCCGGGTTCTTTGACGGGCCGGGTCATAACATTCATGATATGGGTTTCTGGGGGCGGCAGACCTCCAAATATTGTAAACATCAGCAATTTATTTCCAGAATCTAGCAGAAATTTACAATGGTACAAATGAATTAGGGGGAATGATAATCTTACCATATGCCAATTAGTTGAAATTATGGAGGATCGATGAGCCTGTTTGCAAAATATAAATGTATGCTGGTCCATGCAAAGAAAGGAACCACTTTTAAGGAACGAAGTAGGGTGTTTGAACTTTCATCGAAGAACAAAAATGGAGTTGATGATGGGTCCTTTAATTTTAGTTAAAAATGGTTTACTGAATGGCATATTTTTGGAGTGAGCATGTATAAATTAATGAAATACATACACATTATTTTTATCCAAATTTAAGATCATATTACTACTCAAAAGTGGTTAGGACATTATATCAAGGATTGTCATGGACAACATTTGAGAAATTATATTATGGACTGCTCATATAGATGGACACATAATTTAATTCTAAGATGATATTGCATCAGTACTGTATCAGCTGAGGCGATGAGGCATTGGTATCGTATTATTTCTTGCAACAGATTTATTCGCACGTTTTCTTTGTCATACTGAAGGAAACAACAGCGGACTTTTCTATGACTTCATCCATTCAATAAAACTCTTAAAGACCTTGTTAGATTGGCCACCTTCTTTGACACTGGTTATGGCCATTTCCTTGAGTCTGGAAGCCCTTGCTTTGAAATTCTCATCACCAAGCAGTTGTTCCACCTTGTTCTTGATTTCTCCTTGAGTGATGATCCCACTCTCATTCTTGTTAAACTTCAATCCCACCTTCCAAACATCACAAATGTAGCTCTCATTAAGGAACTGGTCAGCAAAGTATGGCCAGCACAAGAAAGGAACCCCATTGCTTAGACCTTCTATGGTAGAGTTCCAACCACAGTGGCTTAAGAAGCAAGCGATGGAAGCATGACTCAGAACCTTCTGTTGTGGTGTCCAATCCACCATCAACCCCCTAGAGCCTACTCTGTCTTTATATCCTTCTGGGTAGGGACCATATGTCTTGTCATTGGTGTCTGGCCTCACAACCCAGAGGAATGGCCTCTGTGACAATTCAAGAGCTAAAGCCAATTCTCTGAATTGGGTTTGATCAAAAACTGTGAAGCTGCCAAATGCAACATAGATGACGGAGCAGGGTGGCTGTTGGTCCAGCCATTGTAAGCAAGCTGAGTCTTGTGCCCAGAAGTAGCCTGCCGGATTGCCAAGCCGGCTGCTTGCCAAAAGTGGGCCTATTGGTAAAATCTCTGGTGCCAATGTGAATGCTGCAGGCTCAAGGTCATATGCTGAGTTGCAAACAAGCCAGTCTGCCAATTTCACTGTCTTGATGCTTCTTGACATATATTGAAACATAATTTTCTGAGTGGTCAAGTCACCAATGCATACCCACACAAAGTCTGTAGTTTTTATGGTGGGCATGTTTGGTGCCAACTGAACCATCTGGCTTTTTGTTATAGTTCCTGAAACAAGTGAATGATTACAAAAAGATAAAGATAAGAACTGTGATACCCCTAAATCTCACATCAGTAATGCGCTGGAGAGATCTAGCTCAAGCTGATATTTAAATTCATAGGCCTAGTCTAAGCATCTTATATCTTTCCAGCGCCGTTGTGGGATTTACGGAATCCCAATAACAGAACTCAAGAACTGCTTGTCCTCATAATTGCCATTTCTACTTGTGGGGGTTTCAAGATAAATAGTAACGAAAATTGTTAACCTTATAGTGTTGTCTGCTATTTTTTATATATGCATGCGCAGGCGAAGACAGACACCAATTTTGTTTAAAGTTTCCATATATTATTTCTGTGTCTATCCTGTTGCATAGTTTGAGGAGTTGGTTTCTGGACTAACATATTACATAACAGGGTTGCATAATAATCAAAAGTTAGTGATAAAGGATCTCACCATCATTGTTAATGATTCCTTCATGAATCAACTTTGGGATACTGAATTTCAATGCCAAAGTTGCAGCTGCTGCAGGCCAAAAGGCAACCCGCCTGATCTTCATTTTCTCTGCCACTTCGAGAGCCCACCCTGAACTCTGATCAGCAATCACACAAGTGACTTTTTCACCTCCTCCTTCATTGATCTTTTCTATCAGCTCCTCCAACTTTCCAGGCATGAGTCTTTGTATTGCTTCTGATAGCTTCCTAGCTCATTTCTGTCTTCCCATGGTTCTAAGCCATCTGGAATAGAAACTAGATGAATATGATCCCTTATATTACTTTCATCAACCAAGGCATTCATGACTCGCTTGTGATTATACTCTGTGTTCACAAATGTGACTTTGAAGCCATGACTAACCAAACACTGTGAGAACTCCATCAAGGGGATTACATGGCCTTGTGCTGGATAAGGAATAGCTACTATGTGTGGGTTGCTCATTTTTGTTCTTGTTTTTTCCTTTTTTCACTTTCAGATGTTTTCTAATGTAGCATAAAAGTGCCAGACTTCTTTGGAATAGAAATACTGTTAGACTGTAGCATAACAGGTGCTTCAGAAGCTTGATAGTACCAGCACCTTGCTCTTCGATCCTTTGGTTTTCTTCTTTATCGAATTTGGCCCAGCTTTGCTTTCAGGTCAAGCATAGCAGCCTCTTCTAATTCGCTTGTGGTGAAGGCAACCTCCTCGAGCATGAGGATCAAAACGATTTGAGAGCAACCTGAGCTCTGGTGTCCTTAGAGAGAGGAGCTCTACTTTGCAGATTCACAGCTTGAAATTTCTTTTGTTTTATTTTATATTAAATGAATATGGTATTTTGCAGATTCAAATTAAAACGTTTTATAATATGTAAATATAATATTATGCAGGAGAAGTGGTTGGTTATGATTAGTCGTTGTTTATACCATTGACAAAGAAGGGAATCATTTTGTCTCTTTCTTTTACAGGTCATTCCTACGTTTGTCCAATTATTATTTGTGGTGTCGTTTTGTTGATGCATTCTGTGAATGGCTGCAGATTCTTTCATCACTTTATTGTTTCTATATTTTTGTTCTGTAATTGATGGAACTTCCTCTCATTCTTTGTGGAATATTGAAGATGTTAAGATGTACATGGTTTTGGCTTTACACCAGCTTTATTTATCTCAACTTCTTTCAAGAAAACACCTTTTTTACAGCAATAGACAAAATTTGGCCATGTTACCAATTGAATATTGGCCACTGAGAGTGATCAAAGTTGTATTGATGTATATTGTATCATCGTATCAGCTGAGGTATTTTGGCCTTGTATTAATTCTCGAAACAGACTCATTCCCAAAATTTCTTCATTGCATCTCCCCCATCATTCATGCTAAGGAAAACAATAAGCAACTTCTTTTTAACTGAAAATAATAGGGGAATTGTCTATGACTTCATCCATTCAATAAAATTCTTAAAGATCTTGTTAGATTGACCACCTTCTTTGACACTGCTCATGGCCATTTCCTTAAGTTTGGAACCCCTGGCTTTCAAATTTTCATCACCGAGCAGCTGTTCAACTTTGTTCTTGATTTCTCCTTGTATGATGATCCCACTTCCATTCTTGTCAAACTTCAATCCCACCTTCCAAACATCACAAATGTAGCTCTCATTAAGGAACTCGTCAGCAAAGTATGGCCAGCAAGAAAGGAACCCCATTGCTTAGACCTTCCATGGTAGAATTCCAACCACAGTGGCCTAAGAAGCAGGCAATGGAAGGATGACTCAGAACCTTCAGTTGTGGTGCCCAATCCACCATCAATGCTCTAGAGGTTACTCTGTTTTGTCACCTTCCCCTTCATTGATCCTTCCTATGAGCTCCTCCAGCTTCCCAGGCATGACTCTTTGTATTGCTTCAGATAACGGCCCAAGCTCATTCCGGTCCTCCCAGGGTTCTAAGCCAATTGAAACCCGATCAATACGATCCCTTATAGGAGTTTCATCAGCCAAGGCATTCATGACTCTCTTGCGATTGAACTCTGTGTTCAAAAATGTAACTTTGAAGCCATGATTAACCAAGCACTGTGAGAACTCCCTCAAGGGAATTACATGGCCTTGTGCTGGATAAGGAATAGCTACAATATGTGGGTTGCTCATTTTTGTTCTTGGTTTTTCCTGCTTTCACTTTCAGATGTAATCTATTGTAGTTTCTTGATCATATCATATATAGGAGGGAGCTTGGAGCATAAGTTGAGGAGCCCCATTACTGTAGGTGGGCATTGGTCTTATTTGAATCCCCATGTTGGGAATCAACCATCTTGTCTCTCTCCTTTAGAGGCCATTCATTATCTTGTCCATTTATCATTGAGTTCATACCTGTTTTGGTTTTCTGTGTGTTGTTTTGTTGATGCTCAGTGAATGGCTTTAGTTTCATCACTCTATTGTTTTATATTGTAGAATTGTTTTTCTATAATTGATGGAATGGAACTACCTTTCATTCTTTGTGGTAGCAGTGAAGATGTTAAAGATGTACAGAGGGTTTTGGCTTCTATTTTTGTAGTTTACATCATCTTTATCTCAACTCCTTTCAAGTTTCAAGAAAGCTCTTTTTTCCAGAAATAGACAAAAATGTTACTCTCATTGGCCGGTGAGAGTGGCTAAAGGTGCCAAAACTTTGATCGACTCTGAAACATATGAAATTTGACACATCATATATATGGTGCTTTCCAATAGAGTGTTGTAATTCATTTGGCTTACCCCTGTGTTTCGTTTTGTAATGCGATTTATATTTAACACTAGCTAAACCCGATGGTTAGCAAGTGTTGTAACTTGTAACTTCAATTAGCAGCAAAAGCTATCTGCTGTTATTGCAGAAAATAAAAGTACTTCAAACCATGGTAAAACTTTTTTGGGAGTTTTATATGGTGAAAAAACGGACATGCCAAACTGTAGGCGTAGTTGTGGCAGGAAATATCTCCAAATTGGTGTTCTTATTTGTAATTCTCCTCCTCCTTTATTTGCTTACTTATTTTCCATTGACATGGAATATTCCATGTGATCTAAAATAAAGAAGAATAGAAGTAAGTTTAAGTTTTAACCAATGATCGAAGAACTTGCCTTTCCTCTCACCCATTCAACAAAACTATTGAAATTTTTGCATGAGCCACCACCTTCTTTGATGCTATCCATAACCATTTTCTTGATATCCAACGCCCTTTCTTGTATTTTACTATTTCCTAGTAACTGCTCCACCTTATTTTTTATTTCTCTGCTTGTAATGATCCCACTTTCATCTCTTTCAAACCCCAACCCAACCTTCCACATGTCACAAATGTAGCTTTGATTAAGAAACTGGTCAGCAAAGTAAGGCCAGCACAAGAAAGGGACCCCATAACTCACACTTTCCATGGTGGAATTCCAACCACAGTGGCTCAGAAAACAAGCTATGGAAGGATGAGACAGAACCCTCTGTTGAGGTGCCCAAGCTACTATGAGCCCTTGGGTTGCTACCCTGCCCTGAAATCCTTTTGGGTAGGCATCATTATGTAATTTATCTGTGTGTGTCGTTTCAGGTCTCACCACCCACAGGAATGGCCTATTAGAGAGTTCAAGCCCCAGGGCCAATTCTTGGAACTGTTTTGGATCAAAAATTGCGAAACTACCAAAAGCAACATATATGACTGATTGTGGAGGTTGTTGATCAAGCCAATTCAAACAAGAGTCATCATCTGGCCTGAACTTTCCGGCAGATCTTTCGAGCCTGTTGCTTGCCAAAAGTGGACCTATTGGTAGGATCTCTGGAGCCGTGGTAAATGCTGCAGGCTCAAGATCAGAGCTTGAGTTGCAGAGTAACCAGTCTGCCAATTTCATCGATTGGTTGTTTTTAACCATAAGCTCAAACACATTTTTCTGCATAGCCATGTTGCCAAGGCATGCCCACACAAAGTTTGCTGTATTCATGGCAGGCATCTCTGGTGACAACTTGATCAATTGTTTCTTTGTGGGAGTTCCTGCAAAGAAAAATCATAATTTAATTGTTTCAATGTACTTATAACATGTTCCATTTTGTCCCAGAAAACCAAAGATTTGCTACATTTAATGATATATTTCATTAGCTTGTACTTTTCAAACCAGGAAAAGTAAGAGATAAGAGTGTTGCTACTCACCGTCATTGCCAATAATTCCTTCATCAATAAGCTTTGGGATGCTAAATCCAAGCACCAAGAGTGCAGCTGCTGCAGGGCAGAAGGCAGCTCGCCGGATCGCCTTCTTCTCTGCAATTTCCAGGGCCCATCCAAGACTCTGATCAGCAAGGACACAAGTAATTTTATCGCCATTTGATCCGTTAATCTCTTCAATGAGCTCCTCAAATTTTCCGGGCAAAACCCGCATGATTGCTTCAGATATCTTCCCTGGTTTTTTGCTATCTTCCAAGGATTGTAATCCATCACTGATAAGTGCAAGATGAATTTTACTCCCTATATCATCCTCCTCCTCCATTGCCAATGCATTATTCATTTGCATATGAATATGCTTAGTGATTACAAATGTAATCTTGAGGCCATGTTTGGCTAGGCATCTTGAAAGCTCAATCAAAGGAATTACATGGCCTTGAGCTGGATAAGGTATCACTAAAACATGTGGATTCACCATTCTTTCTTTCTTTGCTAGCTTTCAGTCTCTTGTTGGTGTCACTTTTATGGGGTGATTGGAGCCAATAAGTTCAAGGCATTGTCTTCATATGCTTTGATATGAATTGGAATCTCCATATTGGAATCTATAAAATCTATTCACTAGTCTTTTATATTGCTCCTTATCTGTCCTTTATTGTATTTTTATTATCTGTATCTGTCCTTTATTTTGGTGTTCTCTTGTTCTCGTTTATATGCCTTTTGACTTTTGTGTTATGTATAGGATTTTTTAACGTGTGAAGTTTAGGTTAATGTGGGCCTTCGTCTCACTAAATTACAGATATATAGAGTTTGGGCCGTATGGGCCACAAGGAAGCCGTTGACAGCCAAGAGTGTTGGTCTTTTAGTGAAATGGGCCTGGGCCCAGCATTATTGAAACTCTGTTTGGAAGACACAGGCCGGTTGTAGGCTTGTAGCCATCTAATTTGCATTTAAAAATATGGCCGTACGATCTGAATACAAATCCAATCAATGGTAAAAGTCCAATTAATTCTTTCTAATAAAGATTTTGAAGTATATATACGATCCTGTTTGTGAACAACCTAAACACACAAATATTACAATTTCATAGATCAACTGATCAAAGAGTATGTCTGTAGTAGAAATTTATGTCATTCGAACAATAGATTCAACAATGATTTACAAATCTATATGATAATATTAAAAACTGAATCTACGAATTCATAATATAGAATTTTATAAATCCTAAGAAAACATAGATCAATTGGGAATTTTTTGTTTGCCACTGGCACAAGCTAGCTTCAAGGAATGCAAAGTTTGTTGAGGTCCTCCGACTTGGCAAACCAGTTGGGTATTATCCTTGAAGCATAGGGATAAAGATCCTTGTATGTCTTTTTAGTTGTCCCTACCGCAACATCAGCTGCCTTTGATACATCTGCATTAATCCACATGATGTGATCAAAACCATGCTCATACATCAAGCATGAAGATTTTTAAAATTTAAGCACTATTGAATGCGTGCTTAAATAATTGAGATTACCAAATTATAGAAAACAAAACCCCCAATACTAAATTTGAACTAATTAACCGACTTTAATTCATCCACTAATTAATTAATAGTGTTCTTAATTAAAAGGAAATTATTCCAGTCAAACTGTGACAGATCAATAAAGAAATTCATCAACTGAAGATCTATGGTGAGTAGTTGCCACAAAGCGTGCATATATGACATGCATAGAGCTGATTAATAAGAATTAAATTTGGAGATTAGTTGGGACCTTGAAGAGTTTTTTGATCATCACTTGAAAGCTGCACAATCATGTACATAACCCCTGCCAAAAGAGAGATGGGGCTTCTCCTTACATCAATATCTTGCTCTTCCAGTTGATTCAGGGTCTCCAGCACAGCCTTCATAGCTTGATTATTCATACCAAGCGTGGAGCAACACCGCCGAGAAAGGTCCCCGGCGTGTAAAACCTTAGTATCAACCTCTACTACACTCTTCAACAGTTTAATGATTCTGTTAATTTCTTTTTTGCTGGTTCCATTGGAAATAGTAGAAATTTCCTTTAGGGTTCTTGGCAAACACTTTTCTTGACAAGCAAGAAAGAGACAAGCAGCCATTATAGCCTCGGAATTTCTTCCCCTACAAATTTTTTGATCATCCGCCTTCTTGTACAACTCTTTAGCATGATTCACTATACTTGGAACAAGGAGTAATCTATCAGCCATTAGACCAATGGATTCAAACGCTTGGATGAGAATCCTATCTTGGGGCACAATCTTAGTGAACCGACCAAAATTAGATTCAAGTCCAGGACTATTATCCTTATTGGCTTTCTTGGACACAACGGTCACAAGACAATTCCTCAGTAAAGGATTCATGGCATCCCCAACCCGTTTTGGATCTTTGGTAGTCGACTCTGAGTCAGCAAAGACTCGCCACTCCGCAGTGTCGTCAATGAAGTGGGATTCGAGAACCAAACCACATACCAAGCAGATTGTGTCGCCGGTCTGGTGGTCGAAGACGATTTCGGTGCTTTTCTTGCAATCTGAACAATACCCCTCTGCCATTAGTGAGGGAGAAGAGGACTAGTTTTTCTTCTTACGATTATTTGAGATTTTGGGGGTATTGTTTTCTAATGGGATTGATTAGGTTTTTATATCGTGGGCTGTGACTTGTGGAACTACTCGAGGAAAATTCACTGTCACACGTCGGCAAGGAAGGACCACTTTCTGAAAAATTAATAATAATTTCTAATATTTTTATTATCTGACAAAAACAACCCCTTTTATGTAGGAACAAAAATATAGGTTGAGGACCACAAGTACACCGCAGAGGAATTAAAACATTCCCAAATCTAAGTCCAGCTGCAGACATGACATGAGCATCCATGGGCTAACCGGACACGAGCAGACCAGGGTGGTTCGGGTCCCACATTGCTGACGAGGCAAAAAATCCCAAGACGTGGAGATGAATAACACCAGGTCAACGTTGTCAGCAGCCATCTGTATATAGAACCAGCCAACCAACCCCACAGGTATTATCTTCATTTTTAAGAAACCAAAAAAAATATATATATATGCTTTGATGTGTTGTTTCTCTTCTTTGGAAACTTCTACTATTGCTTGGGAAAGGATTTTCTCAGCTCTCTCTCTCTCTCCCCCACATCACTTTCCAATCATGAATGGATTAGATACTGATGATGCAGACGGTATATCGTGGACACCAAGTTGGTTATTAATAACAGGAGGAAGGATCACAAACTGTATGACGTGTCAGTGCTACTTTCAGTCAATTTTAATTAAAAGAATGGAACAATCCCATGAAGTACATACAAGAATCCTTTCATTCCACACCTTTTGTCCTCTATAATATAAGCCTTTCCTTGTCTTTTACTCCATCTTGTGCTTACCACAGCCCTTTATGACATTGGAGGGACACAGAATCAATGACTGAATCCTTGTACTTTTCAAAGAAAGAAAACAAAAAACTAGTGGTTTTAAAGTTGCCATGGAAGCTTCGACAACCTTTTCATAGACATCTTGTGCTCCCCAATAGAATCCAAGTCAGTTAAGGTATCAGCATACATGTACACGTGACTAACGTAAAGAAATCATTAATGGCAGTCAAAGTCAGACACAAACTTTTAATAAAACTCCCATGTTTGGGGTGGAGTCTCCAGAGTAAGCATCTGTCGGATTATAAAATTACAACCAACCAACTATAACTATACCTTTCAGAATATTATTCCATTTGCCTAACTAATTGCTTGCTCTTCAAGATCCCAACTTTCCTGTTCACCCAGCGAAGCTCTATGCAGAAAATACCTGTAAAAGGGCAAAAAGTAGAGGGGACCAAAAGAGAAGAGGAAAAGCTACAGTGCAGTAGCTACTAGATATTCCTGTATAAATTAGGTATGCTAAATTACTAATTTATGCAACAGCTTAGGCAACTAGAGACACATTCATACCAATGATCCTCCTGCTACTTCAGGTACTATCTATTGGTCCTATTCTCCTTGGAACTTCCATGAAAATATACAAAAAAGAAAAAAACAATATGTACTTTCTCAAAAATGACAACAATAGGTGTTGGTTCAAAAATGAACGAGCAGCCTTAGTTACTTAGGGTCGACATCCTGCATTCCATCTTTCAATCTTCTTTCTTCAAAGCCAGCATATGTCAGTAAAAAAAGATCATAGACAGGTGCTTGTGCGGGATATGGAATGCAAATATAGATGCAAGGAGAAGAGCATTCAGTTGGGGAGGTGATCAATCAATTGATAATCACAGTGAAAGACACTGTACCCCCTCTGGCAGATTCCGTGGCAGTGGTTGTCCAGTGACATATCGTTGGGGATATGCTTTCATTGGAGTTGTGACTATGCCAGATGACGCTGAGGTTCCAGACATATCTGCTCGTGGGACATGGAACTTGGCAAACCGGTTAATGACAGAAAATCTTTCCAACTCCTGGCATTCCAGTCTCACGTCTAAAATTGACGCCGCCCTGTCTAACCTGCATCATCAAATGGATATTTCTTAAATGAATGTCATGATATTAATGAATTATATGGCCGACTGCATAGCTATATACTAAAGGTATCTATTCGGAAACATTCTCAAGGCATAATTCTGAAAGTATTCTATTTTGGGGCTTTCTAAGGGAACCGTGTAGTCCTGATACCAAAAGCACAAATTTATTGATTTGTAATAAAAACATGTCCCTCTGGTGATAGAGTAAGCAGCAGACTTCTCGTACAAGCTATATAACGTCATTATACCAGAATTTATGAGTTCCTTATAAACTTTTACCAGAGTTGCAGATTTGGTTGATAAGGGAAAGCATATTCAACTGAGCCTTAGACCAGCTGCTTAGAGTTTGTTTCAAGAAACATTTTTCTGCCATTCAACCCCCTTAAAGACTATATGACACATTATAGTTACCAGAACTGTCAAAGATTTCAGGAGAGGAAAACTTAATGTCATACCTCAGTAAGTCATTTTCCAGCTTCTTTGACCTATTGGTGAAGTCTTCCACAACTTTTGAAAGGTACTGGTCATCAGTACTCTGAGGAACTTTGAGCTTTTCCAGAATCCTACAAAGATATTTTTGTTAGAAGGCCTAAAGCTCAAGATATACCATTTCAAGTACGTAGTCTTTCTTTTTTGTAAAAGTTAAATCAGATTACAAGTGTTTTTCTCACTCCCTCAAAAACACGAAGAGCGACACTTACATGTTGCTGTTGTTCAGTGGCATATGAGTACTGTTTCTTCTGCTGCAGGTCAGGCTGCATGCATCCCCTAGTGATAATTTAGCAACAAAATAAGTCACACTATCATAGTACAGAGCAGCATCTGCTGAGAGAATGGATGGTGGTGCAGGGCCAAGCAGATGCTGCAGAAACTGTGTTGTAAAGATAAGCCTTCTCTTAGATCGAACAATCGGCTGTCCATCTTCAATCATTTCAAACTCATCTTCAATCTGCCAATTAAAATGAAAGATATTATAACAACTTGGATCCAAATATCTAGGGCAAAGTAGAATGAATTGCATTATTTGGCCCCCAAAAAAAAAAAAAAAAATGAATTGCATTATATGATCTGATCCATTTGACTAGAAGCTCACTTTCTCAAACAGCCGATTGGATGCCAGTGCCCAGTCTTGTTCAGCCATACTGCACAAACATATGCACTCGGAAGTTAACAACATGAACAGAAAACAAAAAGGAGGGGTATACACACACACACACACACTCATATATATATATATGTATATATATATCTTCATTCATATGAGAACCAGAAAATTGAAGTAAATTAAAGAAGGAATGCGGCTAAAATAAGAGAAAATTTTGTCTTCAGCGAGGAAAAAAGATGAGGGTCTGAGAAGAAAAATAAGAATATCTAATCAGGAGTTACCCATCTTCTACATGACAAAATTGAGTATATTAGCAAAGAAATGGACTATAATAGCAAATACCTGATATCTTGAACCCTTTTGGAACCTTGTGTCACTTTGGGCCATGGTAGAAGCTCAGATGTTGCAGTTTTGCGTTTCTTTGGTCTCACAATAGCCATGCTTTGGGTGCTGGCATCTGAAGGCAACACATAAGGAGCTATAAACGGTTCACTAGCCACCAAATTGCCAGCTGTGCTTGGCCAGACTCTGCTTCCTTGACTAGCATCAGCAGAATCTATTTGTTCCACAGAAGAATGTATGTTTAGACTCTGAGAAGGCTTCACAAGTGAGAAGTTCCCTGCAGCAAACCTTGCAAGCCTTGCATCATACATTGGTGGTATCTGTCCATTTCTGAAAGTCCCATACTGCTTAAACCAGTTGGCTGCCATGGGTAGATTAGCCCGAGAAGTTTCTGCATGATTAGACGTCACATTACTACCAGTAGATTGATTCTGAGAATCACTTTCACCAAACGCAACTGTCCCTTGAGCTTGGAGAGCAGAATGTGAAGAAGTGTTGACACTCAGATCTTCTCTTGCATCTTTCAAGAAACTTGGTATTTTGATATTTCCAGGTGGTAATGACTTTAGATGTGATGCAGAATTCAGTCCATCATCCTTATTATGATCATACATTGACTGCTGTCCTGCCATAGCATTTACCTGTTGTACATCCAGATCCCTCCTACTTGGATCAGTCTCTATATTCTTCATTGGCTGCACTTGGTGCATTGGTGAGTAATTTCGATGAACACCATGTGATGGTCTTAAAGCATGGCCATAAAATTCAAGATTTCTTGCAGAGGGAGCCAGGCCATTGTTGTCACCATTATGTATTCTATCAAGGTCCTGCAGGTGCGAATGAGCCAACAATGAACCAGAGGCCAAAGCACTTGGATCAGAGTCATTCCTTACCCCTGTCTGTGAAGCATCAAGCATTCCAGATGACTTATATCCACCTTCTTGAGTATTTAGATTCTCCCTTGAAGTCAACGAAGTAATTTCCATACTATCATTCAAAGGAACTACCAAGGGAACCTTTTGAGGTTCCATGCCAGTTAGCTGTTGCTGACTTGTTTTATTTGTCCATAAACTCTGTGGCCTAACTGAAACTCCACCCTGTGTATGCATGCCTGACATAAAAGAAGACTGAGATACTGGCACAGTTTCCAGAACAGGGAGTTGTTGACCACCGGGTTTGATAAAAATCTGTTGAGAAGAATCTTGAGAAAGAGAAAGGTTTGAAGGTGGATGTCTGGTAGAAGTTCCAGGTAATGTTGCCTGTGTAGATGGACCTGCTACAGGTACATTAAAGAAAGGTTGCGTTTGAAGCTGATTCCTTGGAAATGTAGGACTGGATGTAATTTCTGCAATAGAGCTCCCATGCATATAAGATGGGGGGATGCTTGATTGCCCCCCAATACTAAATTTATCATCCCAACGGGCTCTCGGTGATGATTCATGTGATTGGGGCAAAGATTGAGATGGCGACGGAGTAGCTAACCAGGTCTGAGTTTTCTCTCCAGAATCAGAATCCATTTGCCTTATATTTGGATTACTTGCTGGTTGTAGCAAACCCTGAGAGGAGAAGAGAATGTTTGAATTGGACTGTCGTTGAGATGGAGGGGACAACTTCAAAGCAAAACCTTGAGAAGCGGAAGACTGATTGTACATTTGAGCAAAAGATGCTGCAGGAGTTTTTGCCTCAGTCACCTCAGATAAAGGATTAAATCCAGTAGGGCCAAACTTTGCTATAGAGTTATTCTCCTTCGATTGGTCAACCTTGTTAAGAAGCTCAAGGATATTTTGACTGTTGTGGTTAAGCCATCCAAAGATTCCACGAGAACATACAAAATAGAAGAGAACAGTAATGTATGATAAGAATACTTTGGAACACAAAAAATAGTAAAATATGCTAAAAAATACAAAGAATAGTAAAGAATAATGATGGCTGCAGAGAAATTATACAAAGCTCATTAGTATGCAAAACAATTATTAGGCATGAATCAAGAACTCCCAATCCTTCATTCTCTCTAATAACAACTACCTTGTTTGGGCAGTGGCATGCATGCCACTAGGACCAACTGATCTGCAGACAGTAGCAGACATATCAAATGCCTTACGATCATAAGAGTTGTCTCTTTGGTAGCAATTTTGCTGCTGCTCATATGTTTCACCTTCCCTCCCATAAGAGTTTTGAATAACATGAGAGCTATTACTCATTTGGCGCTGTTTGTCTCCCATGCCCTCGATATCCTCTTTGTTGCTAGACATAATGCGTTTCATATAATCAAGCTTATTATTATCTTGGATTTGCTGGCTGGTTTCCTGATGGACCTTATTTATGTGTGAATTTGGCACAGGAGGAAAGTTAAAAATATGTGAATTTTCTCTGTTCCTTAGAGTATCCTCTGAACCAGATTTTACGTGCTCTAATTGTCCAGTTGATCTAGAAAATGAAGTTACCCTGGAATCACCATCCTTCTTCCACAGACAACCATCAGAGTTCCTTACGTGCATGGCTTCATTAGTATCACCTGTCGAACAATCATCCATAATGTTATGGGATCTGAAAATCGAAGCATTTCCACTAGCAGATCGAAAATGGGCATTCCTGCCTTCTGGTTTACTGCCTGGTTGGCTAACAATACCACAGGAGTCTATTCTCTGCTGATGTGAATCACATTCTGAGTGATCATTTATTTGACTGGCCCATGTGTTGTCCAAATGCACAGATGGTTGAACCTGTTGACTTCTCTCCACAGATAGCTTCTGTTGAGGGTTACGATCCAACCACTCACTAGTGTTTTTGGGAGACTTCTGAATAGATTCATGAGATTCATCCTGGTGGGAAGCTTCTGTATGCTCTGTTGTGAATTGGATACCTGGCTGTTGAAAGCCAGGGAAGCTAGAATTAACACTGGAATCATTAAGCATGGGAAAAGGTTTTGAACTTAAGGAAGAGGTACTCTGCAGGTTGTTATCAGCCCAACTTCCGTGTTGCTTCTCACTGTCCAAGATGCTTGAAGGCTGATTACCAGTTGACAATTCCGTATTTTGAAAAGTCAATCCACTCCACTCCTCCTGTAACCCGGTATCACTACTTGAAGCTTCTGCCACAGCAGACTGCATAAGTGCGCTCCAGCTTCCACTTTGGAGAGAAGGAAATGCATTTGAATATCCTGTATGGTCAAAAGCATTTCCAAAGCCTCCAGCACCAATATCACTGCCTTTTACCAAGGAAGCATCCCAAACATTATCATCTGTATTAAACAAAATCTTCTCTTCCATTGGATCTAGGGGAACCAAACCCTGTGAAGGACCATGCTGCATTGTTTTCTGCTGAAAGATTTCAGGCCAGCCAACTCGATCTTGCTTTCTATTGAGTTCCTGCAGTGATGTATTTGTTTGCAAGGCATCCCCTTGCTGTAGGTTCCCGAATGTAGATCCACAATTTATACCTTGAACAGTAACTTGCCCAAACACATTTTTCCCCTGAAACCCTTGTCTGGATATGGAATCCCCTTGTAGTAAACAAACCTGGTCCGGAGAAGCAGTAGTATAATGATCACCTTCATAGGGGTTACTGAAGGCTGACTGCATAGCAGGCTTCTGTGCTTGATTGCTAGCCTTGGTCAACATATTTTCAGAATCATGAGACATTGCCTGGAAATGGGAATACTGATTCATAGTCCCTCTTCCACTAGCAACAGGAGTACCATATAAAGATGCATCGAACTGCTGAGGAGCCAGACCCATTGAATGCAAAGTCTGACTTTGCTCTTGAGAAAAATAAACTCTATTAGATGCATTTTGTCCAGCAGGAGATCCACCACGCTGCACCCAGTTCATTAACATTTGTGGTGTATCATTAACAGGTGTTCCATTAATGAGAGGTGAAAACTGAATCCCAGAAGCCTGCTTAGTGTTTGCAGAGAACTGATTTACTGAATTTTGTTGCCTTGCATCTCCAAGCTGCTGTAGTTGCTGCTGCCTTTGAAGTTCCTGCAGTTGCTTGAACATCACGTGCTGCTGCAACAACTGCATGTCATTGTACCCAGACTGCTGCATCGAGTGAAGTTGTTGAATGCCTTGTTGTTGGCCCCCGGCAAGTTGTTGCTGCCTTCCAACAAAATTAAACTCGGTGGAAGCTTCAGTAATTTCAGACCTTTCTGAATTGGTTGTCAGGGTAGGACTATCACCTGATGCATTTTCTTGCTCTGATTTAAGGATAGATAAGCCTCTCGAAGTTAAATTATGTGGAACAAAAACTGTGCTCTCACCCAAAAACTCAAGTTGATTCTGCCTTGCTTGGAAATCCTGTCGTCCAAGCATATAGCCATTCGTCTGCAGATGTTGGTTTCTGGGTTGAAGATTGGACAACCCAGGTCTCTGAGTCAATTGTCTATAGCGTTGATCAAATGACACAGGCAAAGATTCATTTACATGTCCCCTCAATGAATCTGCGAATACCACAATAGATACATTAGGGAATTCAAAAACATGAACTGGGTTTTTCACATTACCATGAATCAATTTTCTGGGGAGAAAAAAAAATTCTTGTATTTTGAGACTTATCCACTATTCTCAAGACAAAATGTGAACTCCAATGCAGTCATGACAATCAAAACAGAGAACTTATAAAGCAATCAAGAAAACCATAAAAAGGGAAACAACTTATACCTAATTGTTGCACGTTATTCTTCAGATTGGAACTTAGAGGTTCACCGATCTCTCTTTGTTTTTCATGCCACTGATTGTAAATAAGTGCTGGCCAATTAGCATCCACAACTTGAGATTGAAGGGAATAGTTCTCTGGCTCATATAACTTGTGGATCCTGCCTTCAATTTCGTTACCAGGCATTAAATTTCAAGGCACCAAATGTTCCAAGCTAGTTGCTTTTGTGGAATATAGTTATGATCATATATGAGACCATTATGTATCAGACTGTCTCATTGCTAAAAATCTGATTAAGGGAATTTTTTGCAGGCTTTATAAGCAAATTCTAAACAAAGATACTACTCCAAAATGGCACAAAATTTCCATAGCAGCATCCCTTAAAATGAACCTGCATGAAAAAAAGAAGTTCCAAGTGGACAAATGAGACTAGAAGTACTGACAGACAATTTCCACAAAAGAACCATGAATGAGTAAAACTAGTAATTCAAACATGGAAACCACAACCATACTGTAACATTAGATGTAAAACTCAAGTGGTTCTCATTTATGAGTAATTATTATGTAAAACCGTAACATGGTCACGTGGTTAGTATGGGTGAATGTTATTAATACTATACCCTACAAGTATAAACCAGTCATCCACCCATATAATAACACGTGGATTGGTTACACTGCGTGGCCTAATTACAGTTATACACAATAATTTTTCCTCATTTACTGAGAGCCACCACAATGGTCTGCCAACTGTAATGCACATTGACAAAGTTACAAATTCCATGCAAGCGTCATACGACTAGTTGCATGTGTATAATTCAATTACTTATAAAGGTAGGGAGAAAAAGAGACTAGAAATCGAAGTAGGGACTTGGATGGCAGCTTCAAGATTCAAAATTTTCTATATTATGGTGTTGAAAGGAGCTACGAGCAAATATTTTTGCTGAATTTTGCACTTTAGCCCCCAAATTCATGAATCTCATGAGACTTGGAGAGCTAATATCACAAAATGGGAAAGGTAGCAACCAGAACCAAAAATGCAAATTTACCAAAAGCTTAAGCTAATGAATGTGAGCTCTCGGGTTTTGAGAAAACAAATCAAAGACTGAACAAAAAGCACTTAAAGACTATCTTTAAGCCATACACAGACAAATTAAAGCAAAAGCAAGGCTCAAACTTAACACCTCAAAACCCTAAAAAAACCAGCTATATGTCTACCTAACAAGCAGTGGAACCTCAATTCTCCTCAAAATACAAAGAAATCACCATAATTGAGCATCTCTAAGCTAATTTGGCTGAAATTAAGAACAGGCAACCTCAAAATTTTCAACTATAAGGCTCATTCATAGTTCTTACAGCACAAGGAAGCTAAAGCAAAGAAGGCCTAGCGAGCAAAAGGAGGAGTTGGGAGCTCACAGTGTGATCTAAGCCAAGAGAATTAGGGTTCTTCAAGAGCTCAAAAAGCACGGCGGCGTCTTTCTCCTCTAGCTCAATTTACAGTTCTTCAAGCTTCAAAACGACGACGCAAATGGCTCTCTGTTTCAAACTATGTCTCTGGCTCTGAGCTCTCTCTCTCTATATATCTCTCTAAAACTAGTCTGTTTCTGTGCAGAGAAGACTAGAAGCAGAAGAAGAGTGAGAAACCGAAATTCATTTTTCGGACCAAAAGCCGAAGATAAAGCGATCCAAACAAACACTGCCCAAAAATATGTTTTTCAACCAACTCCAGAGTCTCAAAGGAAAACGCCGCCCAGGCTCGGAACCGGACCTTAGCCTCGGATGCCCGAAGCCAAAGCAGGGCATTAGAAACATTAACGTACTTCTCAGTAGTTGGTACGCTCTTCTCTTATAGCCGTCGGATGAAGATATAGAGTTATTTGACGGCTGATATAGTAGGATGACGTACGCTCTAGCAAGTGTACGTCTTTGCTCGTAGATTGAAGGGAAAAAGTAGACGGGATATTCGGATGCCACGCGCATTTGTACACGCGTGGGGTGGTGCACTTTATTTTTCAGGCCACTTTTGGAGCTTTTTTATTTAAGAATTTTGTAAGTATATGCTTAGCCTTTTTTTATTTTTTGCGTGTATTTTCCCGCCGCCAGTTTAAGCAATCAAGTTAGGGGTAAGTGGGTGTGTTAAAGGGCCGAATGGGAACCAGGAAAGAGCGGTGTCTACTATTCTCTAGGGTAGTAGCAGAATTGGGCCAGGCCCAGTGCTAAGCCCACTTATCCTACCTAACTTTCCAAGCCTAATAGTCTTATATTTTTCCAAAAACAGTTAAAACTTAAATGTGAATAGGAATATTCCAATTCTGACATAGGTGTTGGGTAAATACTCATTAGTATCCCTTAGTCTTCATTTATTGCAATGTTTCTAATTATGAGCACAAATTAATTAACCCAATACGAAATATTATTTTGATTTTGAAGCTAAACTAATTTCTCAAAGACTCAAACTTTTAGTGTGCGTCTGATGGGGGAATTGAAAATTTCCAAATTTATTTTTGTCGATACGAATAAAGAATGCAATTAATACATTAGTATATTAATTTTGCTATGACCACTATCACCTACTGCAGATTTGTTTGACTTCGGTTTCTGTGCTGAGACTTTGACTTAAGTCGTCGTCGCATCTATATCACAAAAGAGTCGGTGGGTGCATACGTACATATATAGATTAGCCGCGAGAAACTTTGACTGTACATTAAGTAGATTAATTTAACAGCAGTGCTCGAACGGGGATGTAGCTCAAATGGTAGAGCGCTCGCTTTGCATGCGAGAGGTACAGGGTTCGATCCCCTGCATCTCCATTTGTATTTAGTTTTGCATGGCCCACAAACTTCATGAAGAAAACAGACAGGAAATATGTACAGAACTGTCGAACTGATTTTACACACCATCTCTTCCGGCATGCTTGTTTATTTACATCGAAAAATGATTTAGAATAGTTCTTTTGCCTTCTATTGCAGTACTATTCCTCGTGCAAAAGAAAACAAAAGAAAGTTATAATTATTAGTTTTAGTTTTAGGTGATATTAATGTCATACAAATATCTCATTTAAATATATCAGATTATTGTCGTAACCACAACTTATAATCTGATCCTTTATCAACAAACGTCTGCCAGCTGCCCTCCAAATTATTTTCCTTTGAGGGATTCCAATCAAAATGACCAAGTTTCATTACTAGTGTATCACCTATCTGTGCAACATAACCTTCATTATTTGCATGGTATATTTTCACAGCGCTCCGGCAATGGATTCCAGCCCTTCTCCGAGCTTCGATGAGCTCAGTTATTATTTCGTGAAGACCAAAGTCATATAAATGGTCATAAAAAATTGTGGGCTGCGAGAAAATAAGAATTGCAAAGTTAAATAGCTGTTATTCATAAAATAAAAAGATAAAAAGTTCAACGGCAATTGGGTGATTGAGAACTCACTGTTCCAGGATGTGTCAAAATGTACGCATATCCCTGTGTAAGCTTTTCTCGTGGAAATGGCCAATGACCCTAAAATGAGATAGAAAAGTTAGAAAGTTCATCCATTAAATCTTGACTTCTTAGTAGGTAAAAGCTCAGGTTTAATAAGAAAAGATTTAACCGATTGAGTCTTGCGGTTAATTTCTCACTGTCAATGACCAATACAAGGATTCAAAATAGTAACCAACTTCTTGTGCCTCAGTAATGGTATTATGATATCATATTTGCGTTCAGTGCATGCCAGTCTGTGTGTGTGTGCATGACAGAGAGAGAGAGAGAGAGAGAGAGAGAGAGAGAGACCTGTGTCGATCCTGTGTCATGGTTCTCCAAAAATGTGACAGCACGTGAGGGCCACCAACCCAAAACTCCAGTTGGTTGACCCAGAGGATCTATTAACCTCCAATATTGGTTATGAAGAGCAGAGTGGAGTATTCCCTGCAAAAGTGCAATGATAAGTATGTATTCGGCTAAGATATGTATTCAGTTTGAAACCTTTTTTTAAGAAAGAACTCTAAGTTTTGTCAAGCAAAACCCATGTCAGGCTATTTTCATTTTTTCCCCTTGGTCTGAGTGAAATCTTCTGGTGCACTTTTTATGAATGATAAAACTGTTTATTTCAATTCAGTTTTTTTTTCTTAAGTCTTTTTTTATTTATCTTAACCTTATGTATGGGCAAGTGGTAAACTAAAACAGGATGTAGCTGATACATTCTAGAAGGTACCTTTGTTGTGACATCAAATGCCGAGGAAGTACCACCTGTGGCATTGATCCAATTAACTATTCGTTGCCGATGAGCATCTACAAAAATAGACAAGTATATGATAAGCAAAACAGAAAATATTTCTTTGCTCCTGGCAATGAAGGAGCTTTAATTAATTTACAGGGGCGTCTAATAGTTTTATAGAGGACAAGCTAATGAATGAATTGACACACTGCAATTGAAAAACTATATCGGGGTTATCTTCCCTGTTACTGTTCTGTATTCTTGTGTCCTGGTGATTAAAATAAAAATCCACCAGCATTGTACAATAGACCAAAATCTAGAATTTCAACTCTTATTGGAGTTGCAAAGTATGTTTAAAGACATACAGGCCAACAAGATATTTTAAAAACCTCCTATTCTATGCCTAGACTAGAAAAAGAATTTTAGTGATTTTTTATTGTAACATATAAATCAAAATAGGGGGTATCACAAGGCCCTCTTTGGATGATAAAAATCCGTAACTAACTGAATTCTATCATATCTTACTCCAGATTTTGACCATTGCTAATTTTATGATTTTGCTTGAAAAATGAACTATTAAGCAGATTTTGAATGGGGAAGTGTGGGTGTTTCGCCATTGACCAAAGATAGTTATGAATGTCCCTAAAGATGGAACTATAGTTTGCTTTCAACCCCCAATCATACAAATACAACCAAAAAAAAATTAAAAAGTCAATCCACAGTCCACAAGTTCTTACCTTGATTGTAACACAAATTCCCATTTTCATAAGCTAAACTGTCCCAATATTCTCCAATAGCAAATGCAGGAGTCGAAGCTTCAATATATTCTTTTACAAAGGTGCCAGAGAAGCCTCTGCGAACAACACAAAATGGAGTTCAATTGTGCACTATGAATTAAAATATAATAATAATAATATATAAATAAAAATCTGAATGCATAAGAGTATTCAGAAGTTCTCAAACATATAGAACTTTGGGATCAAATTAATGAACAGTTGACAGAAGACATTGGCATACCTTCACATTTGGGCTGGTCTAAACATCAAATTGACATGTGACTATAAAATTATATGGCATTTCACTCAGAATAGGTTTGATATGAAAACTTTGATTTAAGGTGGGGAAAATGTTATATAATGCCCTTTGACTCTTTTATCTTGTCTTCCTTTCCTTTGGTCCCAGAATCATAGTTAACTTTTCTATCTCCAAAGTTGAAGTGAAGATCACCATGATGCTACTGAGTTTTAAAGAATTTACAAATTTTGGGATAGTCTGCTGATGCAGTAGCCACATCATGGAAGCATCTAGAATCAGAAAATTTCAAATAATGGATAGAAGGGTGTCTGTAAATTACTAAAATACCATTTGAGCTCACGAATTACTAGCATATAAATCAACAAACCACTACTTTTACATCATAAGGTCACTGTAAACTCCCAACAGACAGAATCTGCATTGTTTTCCTCAAGTTTATATACTAATTATCCTACTTGGAATTTGAAATACATACAAGTCAAAACAAAGAAACAACTTCAGCCAGAAAAAGATGTTTAAAGAAATATTTGTTAGAAACAGAAATAAGACAAACAACGACCATTTGGCCCCATTCCAAACCGAAAAAGAAAAAAGAAGAAGAGGAAAACGCCTTCACCTTACGAAATCAAGGCGCCATCCATCAAAACCAATATCATTCCGAAGCCAGTTTAACCACTCCTTTATATCTTTTCTTACGAAGTCCTTTGAATGATCAATATTGGGTGCTGCATGGAATATATCCCCTACACATAGCATTAACAGCAGATGAGTATGGGGATAAGCTTAAATTTACCAATTTGACAGCCTCTAAGACTAGCATATACTTGTAGTCTTCATGGGGTTGTCATATTATCTGACTAATCTTATTCCAACACACACACTGATCATGGGAGGTAAATAGCATGTTGAGTTCAAGTAGAAACCACTTAGGTAAACTAAGTACATTAAATCAAAATAATCAAGAGATGAAGTGATGCTCATAGAGAGATCATGTCTCACAGACTCGCACCTTTTCCATTTTAATCTTAAAGCCAATTGGAGGGAGTCCTCACAAACTCAAAATTATGACCCTTCCAAAGGATAAAAATTGTACAGTACCAAATTAAAATCATTAAAGAAGATCATTTGGGAAAAGAAAATGTTTCTGCTTCACCCATCAAATAAGGAAAAAATAAAGTACCACTTGAAGGATTTCCGTGGCCTTGAAAATTTGGATCATCACAAACAATTGCTTCAGGCCCCCAAGCAAGCTTCCCACCAAAAATGTTCCAAACACCATTTGGACTCTGAAATCAACAAGAATGTCAATTTCATCAAGAGGATAACAACAGCATTCATTATAAAGTCATCTCCCAATGAAATTTGCATACCCTGAGTTTAAACTAAAGGTGGCCTCAAACATGGCATGCAAGGTCCATCCTACTGGTGTCATAGTTGTATGTTCATTACAGTGTCACTGATATTTACATAGTAGTCCAGTTTTTTGCATAATAGGATATACAGTGGATGTAAAGAATCAGATTTTATATGAAATGGCCTCTAAAAATTAATATGAAAAGAGTATGAATAGGGAGAATGTATTATGCAATGGATAAAGAATGATGGTTCTGCTATACAAAGTGCAATGTTAATCTTATATCTTGTTGAGCCTAATTGCCAATTTGAGTGCTGAGGCTAAATAAAATCAATATGAGCATAAAGAAAAAGTAAAAAGGAGGAATATTAAAATTTACAAGAGACACTTCAACCACCTTAAAATCAAATATTCGGTTTAAATTTCATTTTTAATGCCTCCTCAAAGGCCAAATGAAGCATCATTTTTTTTGGACTTCAAGATCCCAAAAAAGTTATTGTTCCCAACTGTTAGCTTCGGTGTACAAAGTTAATAATAGTTTCTTCCTATATTTTTGTTTTATGTATGGAGAAACTTGCCCACCTTATTTCTCAGAATAACAACTAACCATGTTGTAAAAGAAATCATTCATGTTTCGAGTTTGCAACATGAACCAATAAAAAGGTGTTTCGGGATGATTGTACAAACTAACATGAAGTTTATAAATAAATAAATCAATGAAAAAGGAAATCAAGAGTTTACCTGTTTATGGGCACATCGATGATTTAGGACAACATCTCCCAAGGCCTGTGTTCACAGAAAACACATCTTACTAATCCAACACAAATATTCACACATGATAATCAAACAAAATTGAAAACAAGAAGATATCTCTATAACATATGCATAGCATTATTCAGAAATGGGAGTTTACAGTATTGGACCCTATCATCTGACTTTTCAGAAAAATAATTTCTTTCTATGAGCCTATAACCAACCAAGTGCATTTCCTCAACAATTTTTCACCTTCCATGAAACAGAGAACAAAGAAAGGGAAAATTCTCATAAACCAGAAACCCATTAAATTGCTCAACAATTGACCTTCAATACCTAAGGTTAAACCATTCAAATTAAAGATCACATAAATACCAGAAGATCATGAGAATGCATTTCCTCAATGCAGTGTTTAAGTTCTTCCACAGAACCATATGCTGAGTTCAAATTGTAGAGGTCAGAAGGCATATAACCTGCATGTCATTTCATACTGGTTACAAATGCTGTACACAATTATTGAAAGATCCCCAAACTTAATGATGTCCTAATGCTACTAAGAATACAATGCAGGTACATACACACACACAAACGCTAGAAGGAAGTTAAAAACTGGACATGGAGTAGATGAACCTTGAGGAGCAACAGATTCCGTTGGTGGTGGTAACCACACTGCCGTTACCCCAGTTTTAGATAAATCAGCAGCTTTAGGAGCTAAGTCCAGGTACCACTGCTTTCTCCAGCTTTCCCAATTGAAACCTTGGAACTTCAAAAGCAATAGAATAAGATTCAGCATAGGTAACAGTCTATCAATTGCATTTTTGTCTCCTGTTAATTAATCAAAGATAACCACTAGTAGATCATAATTAAAAGAGAGAGAGAGAGAGAGAGAGAGAGAGGACTAGACATATTTTGGTCCAAGTAAAATTGACACTAGTCATATCAGCTTCAAATAATCTTGGCATCTTCATCATACTTAAGAAACCACAATTTCAGACAATTTGTGGTATAGGTATTTTCGCTCAAAATATGATTCTGGTAATTGCTAGGGTTAATGAGCATATGGCAAGAGAATATCCTGAGAGCATCCTCCTGAAGCCTTCAGAAACTGGAAAAATTATAAGTGGACAAATTGGGAATATACATTTTGTAATAGCACTGCTGTAGACCTAAGCGAGTTCAAAGACAGTCTTGCATAACTAATCTTTACAAAGATTAGAATGACATATTGGTATTTCAATCTATGGGTATCAACATACATACCACAATCTCACGTCCTGTTCCAGTTCCTGGCTCTGCATTGAAGTCAATGAACAATTACAAGTCAGAAACAGGGCCTGTTTTGGACACAAGCTTTCTCAGTAACATAAAGCAAAATTTTGAAAATACAAGCAAGCTAACCAATTTTTGTTTGTTCTGGGATAGGCAATATTACAGTCTTCTGTTTCTTTATGCCTTTCACAGGCATATGCTCCATAAGTCTATCGCCCTCCTTTGGCTTTTCCCGAGCTATAGACCATACTTCATTAGGTTTGGGCAAGTCCAAGGTTCTGAACTTTGAACTCAAGGCTTCAGCTACATCAATCTTTTTTGGTGGAAACTTGGGACGGATAGTACGAATCCTCCTTGCCATCCATTGAGGTATCTCTCTACGAGGACCATCACTTAAAAGTTTCCATTTCTGTGAATCATCCTCTGTCAAAAGGTCTATCCGTCCACCATTAAGAACATAAATGGAATCTTCATCCCGTTCACCTAGTTGCCTTTCCTTCGATAATAATGACTCTGCCATTTCTGCTCTCTGTCTCCACATCTTTGTAGTAGCTTCAGATGCCTTCAATGATCTTTGCAATGCTTCACATCTTCTCAAGTAGGCATCATCTTTTGAACGTGCCATCTCTTTGGCAGCTCCAATAGCATCCCTAATGCTTTGCAGCTCAGCCTTGAAAGCCTCCAAAGCATCCTTCTTTCTCTCTGATGCAGTTTCCTTTATTTTCTCCATCAATGACATAACTTCCTCCTCCTTCTGGAGACTCATTTTCCTACTTGACTCCTGAAATTCAAGCAATGCTTTCTCAGCATCATTAGCTCGGATCTCAAATGCATTTGCATGTGCATGGGCCTTTTCCAAGTCCAACTTCAACCTATCAACGTCACTTCTTGTAAGCAATAACTGAGATTCTAAATCATTTATGGCACCCTGTAACATAATATTTTTTGACTGGAGGGAAGCAAGCTCATCAAGCGGTTTCATACCATCAGTAAATTCTGATACAGCTTTTGCTGCATGCTCACCAGCTTTTTCTGCCACATCCAGGGCCTTCTTTATGGCATGTTTTGATTGTTCCACTATTGACATTATAGTACCTTCAGTCACATCCCTAATTTGTTTTTCTACCTGATAAGCTGCATCAGCAGCTGTAGTTTCTGCAGCTGAAACCCTCAACTGGGAATCTTCTAGTATGTGAGATGTGGCCTGCTGGAAAGCAATTTCTGCTAACTTTTCTACTTGTACTGCAAGTTCAACAGAATCTTGTTTCGCAAGGACCAACTTAGATTCCAAGCTGAACTTCTCTTCAACTGATTCCTGCAGCTTCTGATGGAACAAAGACTTGGCTTCCTCAAGTTCTGCAGTAGCCACTTCCTTCTCATGCAATATGGTAGCAATATATTCATGTTGGTTTCCCTTAGAACAGACCAACTGTTCAAGCAATTGATCTCTCTCTTTCTCAATGGCTTCTTTTCTGGCTTGGGCCTCGGAAAGAGCTTTTCTAGCTGTCATTAAAACATCTTCTCCTGCATTCAGCGCATTGTCAACCACATCTGTAAAAGTGTCACTGGAATCATCCTGTCATAGAAATCAAAAGCCATAAGTCACATGCCTCCACTTTTCGGAACTTACCCCATTGTTAAACCTCAGCCACTTCCATTATCCTTAATATGGAATTTCAACTTTTCCTTTTCCTTTTTGAGGATATCATCTTTTCATTGGATCATTTGATAAGTTAAATTCTATATGCAAAAATACCGATAAAAGCTGTGATTACCATGTAGAGAAGCATATCATTCTTTTAGCATGAAGAGATAGATACTTGTAAAAATATGCATACCATGCTTGAAAAAACACTTGTTCTTGATTTACATAACCAATGCTCTGGGCAGAAAAGTTTCCTGCAGGAATTTCATTCTTGTCATGATGAAAAACTCAAATTTCAAATCAACAATTTCCACCACATACAAAAAAATACAACTAAAAGTTACCAAACAATATCATTTATTACAACTAAAAGTTATCAAAAAAATGTATAAATGATTAGAAATTCACATGAGCATCAGTCAAGAGATATTACACACTTTTTCCTATTTGAAGTAGTTCTGAAGACAAGAGGACGCCGCCCCAGACGAAATTTTTTATCATATTTATAAGGTGCACCTAAATATGCAACGGGACAATGGGGAATTATCCCAAGTGCCATGTCAGGAAATGAAATGGCGCCCATCTCTTCCTGTAAAGAAATCAGAATTTAGATTAATACTATGATATTAGGCACACATAAAAAGAGAAAAAAAGCATAAATAAATGAGTTTCTTCCAACAAGACCCAAATTTCATAATTCAAGTTCCACAATATTTCAATTAGAAATATAACTTTCAAACCATATGAACCTAGAAAACTATACCCATCAAACAAAAGAGTATCTACAAAAATACATGCATGCATACACTAACGATCACATGGCACTTTACGGAAATGCGTTCTCATCAAACACTTCATAAGCTTATTTGTACCATTTTTCTCTGAGATTACTAAAAGTTCCAAATAAATTATCCACACACAGAAGTAAGTATATATATATATATATATATATATATATATATGCACACATATGCATATGCATATATTATGTAAGCGTCAGTGAACCCGGTCATCTGAAGAAGAAAAATAAAAAATGTAGATTTCGGACCTGATGATGCAAATGTTGAAGTTAATCTGAAACAAGGTGAAGAGACCCCATGATTTAGCTTCTTCGTGAGTCTTGAAAGAAAGAAAAAATGTGGGAATGCTGTTGGCATGTATTGAATGCAAGACAGAGCAGAGAAATCGGAGATGTAATGGCGCGGGGAGTGAGGCATTTAACTGCCGAGAAAGTGGCAATGGAAAACGGCTTTCAGTGAGAAGAAGCTAGGGGCATAAAATATTTGACCGTACTTTTGATGACTTCATTGCCCCTAAATATTTTAATGACTTAATTGCCCCTAATTATTATTCACTTTTTTAATCATTAATTTTGACCCTTTTTTTTATTTTTTATCTACCAAGTAGCTTGAATTTTTATTCCAATGTTAAAGATATCACAAATTCGATTGAAGAATAAAAGAAACAATTATTTTTTTAATTAAATAATTACTTAATGAAAATTTTCTTGTACGCAACAGTAACATTATATGGTCACATAATATTATGAATTCACTTAAATTTTGACAAGTCGGTGTATTGAATTTAGCACTTTATTGTATAAAATATTAATATCTATAATTATGCACATATTATAATTTTTTTTGAACGAATTCCTAACATCACGTGAATAGATCATGTAGTGCTATCGTTAGGCGTAACAATTCCTTTCATTTTAATGGCAGTTCGGTAATTTTAGAATGGCACTGAGTCATTTTAATGGTTTGGCTGACACTCACGGGTTGTCACAAACTCACACACGGGCCTACCTGTAAAAAGGGTACTCACTTTTCCCAAATCTGACTCTTAGCAAAAAAGAGAAATCCTACGAGGAAGGAGAGATTGCGGCCAAAACCAAAAGGCTTGATAAGTACTTTAGCGATCCTTCAGTATCCAATAATCTGATCCGTGGCTGTCATTTTATAATCATAAATATCCTTAATTACTGAATACTTTAATAAAAATTAATTAATTAATTTCATAAACTATAGTTGGTCACAATCCAAGGGCCCATCCAAAGACAAGTTTCCGAATGCTTAATCTGTCTATCAACTTTCGTGGGCCAGCGAGCCCACACAAACATCTTATATGAGCCCAAATAACATTTCAGAACTCCCTGAAGATAGGCCCAGTCTATACCGACCACCCTTTGTTGTTGAGTTGACCACTCTCTCATTTTTTTTCTTTTTTTCCCCTTTTTGCCCCTCTAATAAATAAATAAAAATTTTCTCTCTTCCTTCTTCCCTCACTGGACCACCCACCTCACCCCACCCAAATGCCGGCGCGACCCCATTCAGCCGTCACACCACCCCACCCCACCCAACCCAGCCACCGGCGCGACCCCACTACATCTTCGCCTGTTTAGAAACTTTTCGACACCGGTGTGCTGAAATTTTGGTGATTATTCGGCACCCTATTGTTGAATGTAGGCAGTATTTTCAATAAGCAACCACCGAATGGAGGTATTCTACCGAACATATTACTTATATTTAGTCATAAGCTGCTGAACCTTTCTTTATTTTTCGACAGCATACTACTAA
>QANT01002742.1:9059-25489 GCA_003254885.1 Purshia tridentata
AAAAAAAAAAAAAAAAAAAAAAAGGAATGAGTCAAAGGTGAAGTTATAATATATACAAGCTTATACGTAATTCATATATGTCTACAATAGGGATAAAAAAGGTGAGATAGCATTTTTAGTTTGTTTCTTAAAATCAGATATCTTCCTTCGTGTTCGAAAGAGACTGAAAGTTTCATTCAAGGTAGACAATCTTATGTTACAGAATTCCTGTAACAGTGGAACTACTTGATCTTTATTTGTTGAAACTTTGACTTTGCATTCTCTTGCCGTGTATATCCAGATAAAATTGGAAGAACTTTGGAGAAGTGCTGATTCTGGTGGTTGGAGACCATCATCAGCTCCAAGATCTGATTGGCCTCGTACGTCTTTTCTTGTTTCTCAATGAATAATATGCTTTGATTTTTTAAAATTGTTTTAATGTGTATTCTACTTTGTGACAGCTCCACCAAGCGAGACTAACGGCTATCTACGTGTGCGCTGTAATGGTGGCCTCAATCAACAACGTAGTGCGGTTTGTATCTTTTTCTTTCTTCTCAATGACCTAAAATTACATTTTTCATCCCTGTTCTTGCGAGGATAATTTTTTCTCTTGGGTGGTTTAGATCTGTAATGCAGTTCTTGCAGCAAGAATCATGAATGCTACACTTGTGCTGCCTGAACTGGATGCAAACTCTTTTTGGCATGATGACAGGTATCTATTTTCAATGGTTGCGTGACCCTTAATTCACATGTACAGATTTGTTTTTACCTGGTGTATTCGTATTCATTTTTTTTTAGAACTGTTAATTTGTATTTTCTGATTGAGGCTACTGACCAAAAGAGATGTGGTAGATTAGATTATTTTTTCTAGAAAACAATTTTCTGATTTTGTTGACACAAGTAGATTCCTCCGCTTGGTGATTCTCTCAATAAGAGTTATAACACTTGCAGATTTAATTAGGGTTAAGAAATATTAAGGAAGATCAACTTTTTTGCATTCGATATATAAGAGCTCATCAGATGGGTTAACATCACAAATATAGAGCTCTTTCCATTAATATGAGGTCTCAAGGAATAGGCTTAGAGATATAATTGGAGCAATTTTCTTTTCTTTTGTTTGGCCTGAATCTAATTATAGCAGTTTAATTTCCAACCATGGAAAATTAAAGCTTCATGATAATTGCAACAATGAATGTTCCTGTTAAACAGTTGGCATCTTTTGTTTCATATTAATATCTGCTTTCATACTTATCATGACAACATAAATATTGTAGGAACTGAGTTATGTATCTACTGTACTCTCATTATTTATTAAAAGCTGGTTTGTATAAACGGTATTACATATTAAATGATTTTAAGTGCAGTCATGTTATCTTTACCATGTGCAGTGGTTTCCGGGGAATCTATGATGTTGAGCATTTTATCAATTCATTGAGGTATGATGTAAAAATCGTAGAAAAAATACCAGAAATTCGCAAAAATGGAAAGACCAAGAAGATAAAAGCTGTACAGGTAAAAAATCCATATTTGTTTTCATCATATCCACAATCAGAATTAATTTTGAGTTCTCCAATAGGTTTGAAATTTTACTCTCTTCTTTAAACCTTGACTCAGCTTCGTCCCGAAAGAGACGCTCCTATCAGTTGGTATACTACAGAAGCTCTTGAGAAAATGAGGGAACATGGTGCTATCTATCTTACTCCATTTTCACATCGTTTGGCAGAAGAAATTGACAACCCTGAGTACCAACGGTTGAGGTGCAGAGTTAACTATCATGCTCTGAGATTTAAGCCAAATATTATGAAGATAAGTCAATCAATAGTTGATAAGCTTCGCGCACAAGGTCACTTCATGTCTATACATCTTCGTTTTGAGATGGATATGTTGGCATTCGCTGGGTACGTTCTTATCTAATTTTCTTGTACTGTTCACGTTTGCATATGCATGGGGGCCTGGGGGTGGAGGGTCAGGTGTAAAATAATTGGTTGACTTTGTTGCGTATGTGAAATGTCTGCTTATAAGACAAGAATGTGATAAGAACGAGAAAACCAAACCAAACCACACACACGTTCACATGTAGGGACACACAAACACACGTTGGGCTCAAATGGAATTAAGTCAAAGATTTTATGGTACTTTTGTAAAATAATTAGGGTGCAGTGGGAGTTGGGGGCTCCCTTTAAACTGCCCCTGCCTGAAATTTGAGTAGGGTATAGATTGCTTCCATCCCTATGCATAACTAATTCCCTGAGTGATGGATCTCACAAGGAGACATATGTACAATAAAAACTGGGTCAAAAATTTAGCACAACAATTTGGAACTTTAATATTGTATTTCAGTTTTTGACCAAAAAGAAAAAAAAAATTTATTCAGTATCAGATATCAATAAGCTAAAGCCACTAAACTAGGACTACAAGCACAAGAGTGGGCTATCTATGTAGCCAAAATTTTAAAAAGAGGTCAAATTGCCCTATTTTTGCCTTTATTTTGACCACGTCATCAACTATATCCTCTAGAATTGTAAGTCGTAACCCAAACAATGATTGCTAGCAAGCATTGTTTATAGCTTTATTTATGATAATTGAATCTTATGTACTATTTTATTATTATTGTTTTAGCTTATTTATTACTATGTGTGCCTATATGAATAGGGCACTATTGTCTTTGGGAACTTAGTTTTGTCTATTGCCTAATCAATATCAAAGCAATCTGTGCCCTATATCTCAACTGGTTCAGGGGTAAGTTTTTGATGAAATACTACATAGCATGATGACTGATGGATTATTCTCCACTATATCATACCAAGAATTCTCCTGTTTAGTATGCATAGCTTGACAAGGGGTACAATCTGTTTGTTTCATGATTGAAATAGCTCATGAGTTCAGATTTTGAAATTACCTGACAATCTCTTGAACATCTGGTATGATTTTTCTGCAGGTGCTTTGATATTTTTAACCCCAAAGAACAAGAGATTTTGAAGAAGTATCGAAAGGAAAATTTTGCGCCAAAGAAGCTTGTCTACAAAGAACGAAGAGCAATTGGAAAATGCCCATTAACTCCAGAAGAGGTAAGATTATCTTTCTTGTTAATGTTTTTTTATTTGTTGGTGAAAAAGGTTGTTTACTCTGCCAATGAATGGAGCACATCAACATTTGGTTCACAAGACTCACAACATCACCCTGGATGGCTGTTACCTTGCATCAGTATCTTTTTAAGATTTGCTAATCATTTTGAGGTAGCCGGCAATAAATTATATTTCCTATATAAAATACTAACAGAATTATGACCATTTTGACGCAGGTTGGTCTTATTTTACGTGCAATGGGGTTTAACAATTCTACCAGGATATACCTAGCTGCTGGTGAACTATTTGGTGGGGAGAGATTCATGAAACCATTTCGGGCTTTGTTCCCTCACCTTGAGAACCACAGTTCTGTGGAGCCCACAGATGAGCTAGCAGAGAACACCCAGGGATTGTTAGGGTCTGCAGTGGATTACATGGTTTGTCTCCTCTCTGATATTTTTATACCTACATACGATGGCCCTAGCAACTTTGCCAACAATCTCCTTGGGCACCGCCTCTATTATGGCTTCCGGACCACAATTAAACCTGATAGGAAGGCTCTTGCTCCAATCTTCATTGATCGTGAGAAGGGACGAACAGCAGGTTTTGAGGAAGCTGTTAGGCAAGCAATGCTCAAAACAAACCTTGGTGGGCCCCACAAGCGCATCTCACCTGAGTCTTTCTATACAAATTCTTGGCCAGAATGTTTCTGCCAGATATCTCCAAAGAATCCAGCAGATAAGTGTCCACCGGATAATGTTTTGGAAATTCTTGACAGCCAATTAAGTGAAGCCACTGGTGATCCAGAATCCTTGGCTCAATCAAATTCCACAATATCTGTAGATGGAAGATGAGAAAGTAGCCTTGTGATTTTTTATTGGTGATTGTTCCACTACCATACTAATGAATCCCTGTATGCCTGATTGATAAGGAAAGAATTTCCATGATCATGATCTGCCTTCCAGGTAATCCTTTTATTCATACTTTTGTTGCTCTGTTCTGTTTTGTATCCATATATTCAATTTTTTTTTCTTTTTTCATTATTTGGACATTAACAAATTTTTGTGTTCCTTTTGATCTTAAAAGTTGATGGTTTCTAAATAATTCTGATTTCTGGTTTCAATCATTTGGTGATTCGAGACAGGTTCCATGTTGGTGATTTGAGGTAGGGTCATGTTACTGTTATATGGGGTTCAGACCATGGTGCTACAGTACACGGACTTGCCTTCTTACACTGATACATGGACTGGAAAACACACGAGCTACGTGGATAGTTAGCAGATTCGTTATGTTGTGATCTAATTTTACTTCTGATTCATGATATTATATGATATCTGATTGACTTGTGTAAGTTGTATGTTTCTGCCATGTATTACGAACCATAGTTTATAAAAGTTCTCTAGTCTTGCCTTGCGAAATTGCAATTATTAGATTGCTTGTCGTACTCATTCTAGTTTTGATGCACATTTGGAAAGCTCGGATTTTTACTTCTGCGAGAACTGTAGAGGGAAAATTTATAAAATAAATAACCCACTTTAATCTCATTTCTACTCTTTTAGCTCTCCTTTTCTAAAGAATCAAAAGTTCAAAACCAACAATTATGACCTTTTTTGTATGTGAAAAGACAATATACCCTTGGGGTTGTTACTTTTGGACCTGCTGGTCTGTCACTGCTGCTGCTTGTTTTGGTCTCTTTGTTTTTGTTGCCATCTTTCATGTTTTAAGCTTCCTCATCCTGGGCCTATTCCTTTGTTTTAGCCTTGGTCTTGCGTGGAGACTGGCCGTTGCCTGGTTTTATTGCTTTGGGATTAAATCACTTGTCCCAAAACTCATGTCTTCTCTCTCCCACCTACCTATATTTTTAACACGTTTCCAATTAAGAGATTAATTTAAAATTAATAGAAATTGAGTACCAATTAATAGAAGTTAACAGCATCTAATTTATGTAGTTATGTTAAAAGGGAGGACGTGTCGAAAACATGAGTGTGTGAAGAAAAGGCGGGGATTTTGAGGACGTGATTTGCTGCCATTTCTTTGGTTATATTTTTAATTTAACGAAAAAATAGCCCAAGAATTTTAGTTCAAGTGACAAAGGAAAGATGAGATGAAGGGTATAGATCCTAAATTCAATTCCCTTAAAAGAAAAAGAAAAAAAAAAANTAATAGCAATTTCCGTTGTTTTTGTCGAAACCCTAGCGAAATCGAAATTTGATCGAAATTTCCATCGAAATTTCCATCGAAATCGAAATTACATTCCTTGGGTACAGTACAATATGAACTAGGCTTCAAGATTTAGAGCATGGTTTCTGTTTTGTTTTTTAACCGCTGTCGGTTACCGTTCCGAGACTCAAATCAAATTTTGATAAGGCAATCTGATGCGAACGGTGATAATCACATCTCCTTGACCTCCCTCATTATTGTTAGTTTTTTTATTTACCCATTTACATTTAGGAAGTGGAGTACAGTTCCATGGATGTCAGAATCTGACTAGCTTGGCTACCGGACAATATTTAAATTTCAATAGGTTGAAAGAATTATAGCCAGAGGAACAGACAAATATTGATACATGAACAAACAGAACCAAGCTGAAACCAGGTGTCCAAAAATATGATAAATAACCGCAAACAATTCAATTAACCAAGGAATCAACATGCATGACGATGGTCCAAATTCCACAACAATAATCCGTAGTAAACAATTTCATCATTGGTGGGGAAACGAAATAAATAAAAGATAACCAATTATACCAAGAGAATTAATTTGTAGCATCAGTTGTTACTCTACGAACATGTACATCCAGTAATTTACAAACTTGAAAATTTGAATCACAAATGAAGGGGAAAAGGTTATAAGACAGTAATGTAAATTAGCCTGAGGATTGTACACGCAACTTGTTGGCAACATATAGCAGATGACTGATGTTCGTTGGAGGATAGTTCTGCAATAGTTTCAGATTGGAGGTAAAATCGCCTGCTAGTAGACGCCGACGAATAAGAATCAACATTGCACAGCATACTCGAAGAAGGGTTTCCTGCAATCGTTAGTTAGCTTTGTTGTTGGTCAATAAAAAAACAAAATCCTATCAACTAAACTAAAAACTAAAACTAAAATTACAACCGAAATAGAAACATAGACAAAGCCGAAAGCAAACACAAAATCATGGAGCGTCAACACTTATTAACACAGAGAAGAACTTACATGTAATGAGTGTATACATCCTCACTCCCACAATAAGTGGTCACATAACTAGCATGTGAGGATATATTATGAGAGTGTGGGTGTACACCCATTACATAAGTTTTTCTCTTTAACAAAAAGGCTCACTAGGCAACAACTTTTTGATAACCATAGGCTAATCTACCTGATTAGGTTTGAAAGCTGAACTGAATTGTGATGTTATCGACAAGGTAAGGGTACTGAATATTTTAAATGCATTCACAAAACAGTTATTCTCACTCACTCTTGCTCACATGCGCACGCACAGACACACGCACACACACGCACAGACACACATTTATTTTAATGTCTCTGGTACAAGCAATGGAACAAATGAAAGCAAAAGGATCGTAAAGTTAGAAATACTATGATATTACCTGAGGACCTTCCGGATCACTTAAAAGTGTGTCCCAAATGTGAAGGCTGTCTGCAAAATTGAATTCCTGGGTCAAGAGAAGAGTGATCCACCTAAATGCATAAAATTGTGGGTTGACCTGTCATTTTGAATTAGAATCCAGTCAGGTATTTCTAGGAAGATATTAAGTGGCCTAAATACAATATTCGTAGCAACTTGAAAAGATATATTCTACAAATACGTGGCAAATCATGAATGCTAAGCAAAAGAGCACCATATCTAGAGCTGTAAATGGTGCCGCCATTTAAATTAGGTTAATTGTGCTTTGTGCTGGCTACTGGTATCAGTGCTTGATTGTGCAGAGGTTAGACCCAGCACAAGCACGCGGTACAAGCATGCATGTCAGTGCTTCGGCATGGGCCCATGCGAGTTGGTTTAACTTAGTTACAATTTACCATAAAGTTAATGTTAGTTACTAAGGTAGTAAGTACAGTTGGTAATAATTAGGTTGGTTTGTTTGAGGAATTGAAGAACAAGACAAAAATATAACAAAAACAACCTTTTTCTTTTCTGTTCTTTTTTATAGGAAACTAAAAGCTTATATTGAGGATAATTGGGGTGTAAAATCAGTGAGCAGCCCAAAAAATATACAACCCTGTACTATAAGAAACATAATACAAAGAGCATAATAACCCAGAACCACACTCAATTTATTATCTTAATTAGAAATTTAAAAAATATTAATAATATAACTGGTTTTTGTGTTGTTGGCTTGGACAACGATCAACTGAGACTGACCAATGCATATACAGATAAGGAAAACTTTTAAAGAGGAATCCCATTCCTAAAAAAAAGAAAGGGATCACATGTATCCCCAACCCCCAATGCCATCCAATAATCCCAACCGTCTATTTGTTGGGTCCACATTCAAGGATCATCAAATCAAAAAATCAGCCAGATTGAAAACAATCCTAAATGTGTAGTGTCTAGCACAAGCCCATTTCATACTTGGGCTTGGTCCTAAATTGTTGTGTTGGTACCTAGCAAAACTGTTTTGTGCTCTTTCCTGGCACAACTTTTCCATGCATGTGCATGGAATGCCACATATTCCAACCTAACACTGGTACAAATACTCGTTGCATGCTTGGCAGTACATGGTATAGGCCGCGTCATGCCTATTTTACATGTGCCGGGCCTATACCATGCTTGTCTGGCCCAACCCATCACCTCTAATTGCATATAACAATGTTCAACTATATCCTAGTATTTGGTCCCATTAAAGTAAGGGTGCTATAAACTTTCTGAGTATCTAAAACGAAGAAATAGTTTGTACTATTTTAGAAGGAACTTGAATTTAACAGATACCAACAAAGAGAAGAGAAGCTCACATTACCAATATATATTGATAATGGAGCAACTTGAAGAATCAAAAGTAAAAACAAAGAATTTAATCAGCTTTCTTAATAAGAAAAATATCACCCACTTGAAATGTCTTACCAGGAGGCAACAAGTTCTGCAATGGTTTGGTCATGAGCAACATAAGCTTAAGAATGCAATACTAAGCACAAGGCTTTGATGACTTATACCGGGTTAAGGGAGCCAGATTAGAGTGGGTTAAATTTGGGACCCATCAGATCATTTGGTTATTGCAAAAACCAACCTTGATTAGGTTGGTTAGGTCAGAAAAACACCTTTAAGCTGATCAACCCCACCTGTGACTACTCTAGTTCTATCATAAAATGATGATTAAAAATATTTTGAATGGATCCATAAAACAGTTAAACTCACTCATGTGAACAGTTAAGCTCAAAATTGAACTCTGCCTGCAATTCACTAATTGGACTCCAATCCAGCCCCCTTGTAAACAGTTAAGCCCAAAATTGGAAAGAAAAACAACTAAAAGTGGAAGATAATTTGACGTCAATGTTCGCTGAAAATTGAAAAAGATCATTGTAAAACTTATGCACACTGTTTACCTTATCTAACCATTAAAATCATTAAACTACAAGAAACCCCAATTGTGCCACACTCAACCATGAGCTACCCAGTTGGATAAGAGAAAAACATGTACTCATCTTTGGAAAAAAAAAAAAACGAAGTATCTTACTTTAGTTGTGATTTCAAGATGACGCCATAGCTCTTCATCATGTTCCTTCAAAAGTTGTGACAATTTTGTTATTGTGGAACGGATTCCCACAACACTATTATCGAGTTGCTGACAGAAATGATCACGGAATCCACTCAATAATTCAACAAAACAAAAGAATGTGTCTGCTTCTGCAAAGGCCTGCATAACTTGACATTGGGAAACAATGAGCAAAATTAACCAAGGACGATAAATAGAAAGCATGATAGTGAAAACCAAAATTCAAAGAGAGAGAATGCCTTCTACATTAAACATTAATAAAAGTAATATACAAGAAATATATGCCATTCTTACCGCATATTCCTCATTGGGATCATTTCTGAATACATAGAACAGTGGTGCCAAAATTTCGTTCATCCCTTGAACATATCTTATACCGGGATTTAGCTTTGCAAATATAACCAGAATGTCCTTCAAAGCATCCTGAAATTTTTATATAGATTTAATTTAAGACAGCAAAATGGCTAGTACACAACAATATTATGGCTTGTCTGTGCCGTACTTCAAACCATATACCAAGGGCAAACCTGATTGGATTTAGCAAATGAAGAGTCCCCTGAGAAAAAGTGCATGTCTGGATGAGTGCGCTTTACATCTCGGTCAATCTGCTCTATGATCTCTGTGTCCTACATGACCCAAAGTATTTAAAAAAAAAAAAAATCAGAAACATCCAAAGGTGGAGTTACATATTTCATAAGCAGGTTTGGCCCTAGAAACTGCCACCAACATTATATAACCGTACAACAGCACAAGGAACTAAGACTTACTAATAAAGTTGACATTTGAAAATATACCACGCATATGGCCAAAACAAGCTACATCTTGCCAAAGGACGTCATAATTGTACTGTGAAAATAAAACCCCATATGTCTTCATCATTAATGAACAATTTCAGATTGTTTGGTTGTCATACTATTCATCATAAATCTTTTTTTTTTTTTAAGAGGCATGATTCTTCAGCATGTTTATTGGTGTTTTGAATCTTATGAAAATTGTTCAAAAAGAAAATCTTATGAAAATTTAAACAGCAGTTCACATGGATTTTTACTGAAAATGATTATGAAAAAAATGTATATGCAAGAGCTGGTATATAGTTACCCATAAAAAAGATATATGTGAGTAAGCATGTGTTAAAGTGGAGGCCTTTCATTTGTACATGTTGCAGTTGAACTTATTTTATTTATAGCTGAGTTGGCCAATCATCCTACAGTTATGCAGTAATATGGTCTATACTACCAACAGCAATTGGTGAGTCCAACAATACAAAAACTTATGGCAGCTCTGTATTGAGGCCAAGAGGCATTGTACAATGAAGTGTACGCAATGAGAAAACTATGTGTGACTTCTGCTATTTGTGACCACCTTAGATTTAGTGATGGTCACATAATTTATATAATGTGAATCCTTTTGATCTGACATGTGATTTTGAGGTGAACTGTGATTGATTACCTACTAGGCTAGTAGCTCAAGTTTGCTTTTCAGGTTTTGTGGTCGGAGAGAATAAAAGCAAGGGAATGCCATGAAAGGAATATCTATTGGTTTGACTGAGCTGCATGTTAAAACCTTTCTGAATCATTTGCTTTAGAAAGTTCCTATATGTTTTATTATTTGTACATAATGTAACTAGTTACTATATGCAAGAGGGGTAGGCCTAGAAAGATACTTGTAATGAACTTAATTGTCTTACACAAGTTGATATGCTTTAACTCATGCACAGTTATTGTGGAAAGACAGCCTTATTCATGAAATGGTGCTATGCTGTATGACCTTTGAGGTTGGGTTGTCATGAAAAAATAAATAAATAAATAAATAATAAAAACCTAGCCTTATGAAAGTAAAAGGTAATTTAGGATCATTAGTTATCCTAAATACTTTTACAAGTCCTAGAATGTGGACTGGGTATTTAAATCTTGCAAATGGTGTAACAAGGGGATAATATTTCTAAAGGGGTGAATCCTCATTCCTGAGTGAAGAGGATGTTCTATTGCATCACAACAATGTGCGGTGTTCATCTGCCTCATGGTCTAAAAGGTGGGTCCCAAAGAAAAACAAATAAAGGTAGATCAAAAGTAGTTAGGAAAGGTATGACTTTTAAGTTTTAAGGATGCACTGGAAAATATGATTTCTGATCAATTTGAGTGGCAAAAAAAGAGTTACCCCACTTATTATTTCTATACAGGCTAAGTTGAGTTGAGTTGAGTGGAGGAAAGAATTTATCAAAGCATCAATTATGGTCCTTCAATAAATTGAGCACGGAACTTGAACAGTTAATTACCTGGAAGAACTGATTCCAAATGCTGGACTTCCCAAGACTCAATGGATGCTCCCCATGAGATATTTCTGATCTTGATAGCAAACCCTTACTTTGACATTTTGATTCATCATTGTCACAATTTGTGCCATCATCCAACTTCCTTGTGATTTCTGACTGACTAGCCAAAGGAACATTCAGGAACCCATATTTTTACAGATTTGAAAAAATGCAAAATTAATGAATCACACAAATATATTGTGTCAGCCTTTCAGTTTTGACTTTATCTTAACTTTATTAAAATCCCATGAAGCTGGCTAGCAATCAAACAAGAAACATGCAAAATGAAACACTAATAGGAGAATTTAATATAACTGTATTGCTAATTGGATGAGAATACAAGAAAATTTGCAGTAAAAACTTCTGTGTTACCCTCCATTCAAATAAAATTTAATACACTTATTTTTTGCTTGACAAAAAAAGTCTGTTAACTACTTTTTGCACGATTAGCATTGCCAACTTGTGTTTCAACCATATCAACTTACTTATTCTTCAACATGTACATGGATTTGAGGAACAATTGTGATCGAAACTTGTAACTAGTTTCAAGAAAAATGTTAGTCCATTTAAGAAACAATCTGTAGTGTTTTTAAACCTTGTATTATTGTTCTAGTCTTTCAATTGGGTCTTCAAAAGCCAAATCGAGAGAAGAATAAAGCATGACTTACAGGATTCATCAAAAGCTCATCTTTAAAATGCTTGTACTGTGACCTCTTTTTAGCTAACTCAGACAACCAAAGCCCCCGATCTGGAGGTAGATATCCCAGTAAAAGCTGCAAGCAACAACCATATCAAGGCCCTTAATATTAAACAAACCCTTGACTGCAACAGGAAAAGTTGGAATTCCACATTCTTTTTTTATTGTCACTTTAATTATCACTCTAGATGCATATTAAGCTAAAAAGGTATTAATTTCATTAGTCTTAGCCTGCATTTTCTCTAGAAACAAACAAAAGCTAAACACAAATTACGAATCATCATAAGCACCTTCCAGACCGTAGAGCGTATGCCGGCACCATCCGGTATACCCTGCGACGCAATCCTCCGCAATTCGCCCAAATTTACTGTCTTCCTCGATAACTACAAACACACAAAAAAAAAACCCAAACCATTCAACACCTATAGATACACAAATATAAAAATAGTGTAGAGAGAGAGAGAGTGACCTCGGCTAAGAGCTGAGCTTGGCGAGAGAAATCTTCGGGGGAGGGGGTGGAGGAGGCCTTGTCGTCGTCGTGATCGGAGAATGAATCTGAGAATTGGGGCTCCGGAGGAGGAGGGTGTTCTTTTCTGATGGCGGAGGGTGGGGCCACAGGGAGAGGTGGGTCCACCGAGGCAGGTGGGTCTACAGATGTAAAGGTGCTGGTACTGGTAGTGGTGATGGTGGTGGGTTTGGAGGATTGATAGCGTTGGATGCGATCGTCGTCGAGAGAAGGAGAGGGTGGCGCGGGAGAGGACCAGAGTGAACTGTTGAGCCATTCCGGCACTCGCTTCTTCACCATTTGGTTTGACTCCAACATGCAATTTGCTAATTTATTCGATTCCTAGGGTTTCTTTCTGGTTCTACAAATTGATTTCTAGGGATTTCGGTTTCTTCTAGTGTACTCGCTACGAGTCTTATCTCTCCGATGGCTGACAGAGATAGAGAGAGACAGAGGTGAGGTGTGGTTTGACCTCCTGACAGACCAGTAATACGATGCCGCGGATTTTCATATTGACCATACGATGGGACTAAACTAACACACTGTGCAATCACACTTCTTTTATTTAAAATCATTTTCGAACACTAATAATATGTATACAGACATTTATTATAATGAAAATAAGTTCCGCGTCTTTAACACGGTTGTCCCTTATTTTTATAATTTACCCAACATTTTTAGTATTTTGGGATTTGGTTCTCTCAACACTTTCTCGTTTCATTTTTTTCCAGGATTTCTCTTCCTTCTTTGGTGATCTCGTACGCTTGTATTTTGGGTTGTTAGACTTTAGCTAAAGAATATTTTTGGGTTATTTTGCAATTTAGTTTCTTTTTTCTTATAAGCATAGATTACCAATTTACCACCCAATGTTTCTTTTACTTTTCAGCCTACATGAATCGGGTAATGTCAAAGAGACAAACAGGTTTAATAAATTGGGAAAAGTTGCTTCTATTCCATTGAACAATAAGTTCATAGCTAGGCACTTAGACATTCATAAAAACCAGAACTCCCTTCGGCAAACATATTCTCAGATCTTTTACTCTCTTACCCTGCATTCATATGCCAAAATGAGTTGAGAAAATCAGTGACCAATGTCTTAGCTCCCTCCCAAAACATCCATGTAATGTACAAGTGTTTCTGAGTATTACTACAGCATCACTGAGACACTTCAGCAAGACATACAAGATTATTGCTAAGCCAGAACTCTTATTTAGCAAATAAAAGCTGTTACCACTTGATTTTTGTGAAAGAAAAACTCATCTCTAATGTAAGCAAAGAAAATTGGACAAAGCAATATTATTTGTCATAATGATAAGCAACAGTCACCTAGGAGATAAGTGTTTTGAGTAGGACTATAGCACCAAGAATATAATTCTCCAATGATAGGCAAACCTCATCCTTTTATTATTGAATCCCTCAAAATTCTTCAAGAACAATAAGTGTTTTGAGTATGAATATAGCACCAAGGAGATAATTCAAAAAACAAAACTCAAAGGCTCTGTAATGCTCTGTAGTTCTGCAAGACTCAGTGACTCACACAAAGGCTCAAAAAGGTAATATTACCCATAGTCTATGGTTAAACCCAAGGTGATAAGCTGAACTCATATTTAACCAAAGAAAATCTGTTACCACTTGACTTTTTTGAAAAAAAAATAAAATCTCATGTCTAATGTAACCAATAAAAATTGAACAAACCCATGTATTTAATAAAAGTTTTGGTTTTAAGTTTAGGCTCTGTCATATACATGAAGGTCTATTCAAGTCTGATGAGATAGACTCTGTACTATAATTCAAAACTTTCAAATGCAAAGTATCAGGTGAGATTGACAAAACATGAGTTACAAGATATTTCTATGATTGAAAAATGCAAAGCCCAAAATTTATGCATGCATAACATCATTCCACAAATAAAAATAAAAATTGAAAAAGAGAAATGTAGTAAATTTATGGATGCATATTTTAGTACCTTTTCACCACAAAGCATGAACTAAGCCATTGCAAAAACTTGCACCTGAGTAATGCCGAACCTCATTGTTTTCCCAAACCTCATTGTTTCCCAGAAACTCATTTTTTCTTGATTATAACAAACCACAGCCTGATTATTGTACCACATTAGGATTTCCCCATTGCTCAAAAACACGATTGGCTCATACAAATCACAACTAAATTGGCTTGGATACAAGTTTTTGATAACATGAGGTTTCGTCCAGGACTCTTGGACACCATAATCCTTCATAACCCAAAAGTTGAATTTGATAAAATTATCATCCCCAACCACACATAATAGGAGACAACCTCCTGAGACTCTAACCTCAAACAATCTAATGGTTCAAAGTAGCTAAGAAGGGGTAGAGGTCGAAATTGTTCTGTTTCAAAGTTGAAAGAATGTATAAACTCATAATTACTTTTACAACAAGAAACCCAATGAAGAGCTCCATGCAGAAAAGCATTGAAGGTAAATCAACAAGGTCCCTAGGAGAATTTCCCATGCTTCTCCGAACTCCTGTACCAATGGTATATATCTCAGCCTCGGGGTAGTTGTCCTGTGATCTTGATTCATTTAGGGGATAAAAGGTTTGCAACACCTTGTAATCATTGGTCCCTCCGCTAAAATCCAGTCAAACAAACATGCCCTGCTTTCTACCCTTACTAGCAGGTGGAATGGTGATGAACTCGCCCAAAATTGGATTACACACATATAAGGGTTCACCTCTTTCAGGTCCAGACAAACAAAGTAAACTATTGCACGAGTCTATGAAAAAAAATCCCAAATGGGTATGCAATTTTCGGGAGTTAATATCATGTCCTCGACCTCGAAGTCAGAACCAGAACATTCCAGTATCTGGGCGAAATCAAAGTCAGACTCATCACATTCATCTATCTGGGTTGACACTATCCCTAGTCTCCAATTCCATGAATTCGTTTTGATGGGTCCGACTCTAGCCTTGATCAAGACGCCAGTGGGTGATGTTGAAAGGTGGAGCTGAAAAAATTGAGGATCAGAAATTATAGAAAGCCAGGATTTGCAAACGCATCTACAGTTGAAGAGGGTTTTGAGGGAGAGCCTTGAGAAAATATCCATGGCTAAAGCCTGTGGAAGTTGGTGGAATGTGCAAGACTGCAAGCACCTTTGGGTTGCCATTCTTCTTCTCCTCGCTCTTTGCTGCTCATCCTTGGTGTCTTTGCTGCTCTTTTCCATAATTTCATTGAGGCTTCCCTTACCTTTTTCTCTAGACATTAGCGTTGTGGAGGTATAAAGAGAGTTAAAATAGAAAGGGTTTTAGCGGAAAAGCCGAAAGCCAGGCAAATCTGAATTGGTGTGATAGAGATTGGATTGGACAACAACACCTGTGATAGAGATTGGATTGGACTTCTAAGTCACCAGTCTGGTCATAAGCCCATTCTAGTTTCTACGGCTCAATTTTAGCACTGTGTGTATATATTAGCATAATTTAGGAGATTTTTACATTTACAATTTAATATTTCTTTTTTCAGTAAATATTAGAATTGATGACCATTTAATTTGAATTGTCTATTTTTTTATATTCTTTATAGGAATGCTTCTTGAATGTGACCCTAAAAATAGCCGACTCTAGCAATGAAACAACAATGAAGAATCCCTTATTAAAAGCTTCCTCTATATATCTATATGGGTTGGCGGATCCAAATACAAAGAAAATTAGTTTGCTCACGAGCAAAATAATTTTCTTTATAATGAGAAATTAGCACACAAATACAAACTTTGGGAGTCAATTAACCACATCAAAATATTTTCCTCTCATTAAACTTTATAATGACTGGAAAAATGATACATTAGGGTATGAAGGTTACATATGCATATAAATTTCACAATATAATTCATATTTGATTGTTTTAAAAAGTAACGTCAAAATGCCATAATTTCATAATATAAGCACATTGATGGATACATAAGGCTCAATTATTGGCCATTACGATCTCCTGTCCCCAACTACTTTGTTTCTCTCATAAAGTTTGAAATATGCTTCTTAATTATTATTTTACTTTTAAAAAAATTTATTTTTCTATCAACTTTATGAGAATGAAATATTAAGAGACAGAATATTTAAGGACATGAGATTTTCACCCGGAGGTCACTGAGCACCCCTTTCAAAGCCAATACAAGGTAAACAAATTC
>QANT01002744.1:0-10081 GCA_003254885.1 Purshia tridentata
ATAAATCTTAACATATAACGTTAGAATAAAAAAATAAACCAAAATGCAACTGAACAAAAACTCAAAACTAAATCTTAATTCAATAAAATTATACTTTTGATATAAAAGAGTTACACTTTACTGTAGATATTAGTTTCTTTTTTTAAATTTTGAATTGTATTTATTGTAAAAAGTACACACTATAGTTAATTTCTGAGCCATGTGGCCTCTCATTATAATTACCTTTTAATTAATTGTAATAATTATATTCAAAAATTAATGAATAATGTTTTTAAAATAAAAAAATGACAAAATAATAGCTGAAACTAATAATAGTAAACGCGATGGCTTAAGACTAAATAAGAAGGTTAGTTGTGGCTTAAGAATAGTTTACACAAATGTTTATTATTTACTGTTTGAAATAATATGTTTTCAAATTTTAATTTATTTGAAGACAATGTAATGTGTCCTATTGATTATCTAATAATAGAATATTACCCATATTCTTATTGACTCCATTTTTCTCTAAAGACAGTAACCATATATGTTGAGCATATATTAGTCCCATACAAAATAGAAAAAGTGTCAAATAAGACTTAATAACAACAACAAATCATCAAATCTCACAATATAAAACTATAAGATTAATCTCGTAATTTTTTAATATAAATATTCATTACGCTATCAAATTAAGTCATCAATTATAAGTTAGCGAACATGAATCACACTTCAAAACTTCCAAAGCACTCAAAAAGGGACTACTTGTACACATGTATGACCCCAAGTCCCATGCAAGAAAGTGTGTCTAATAAAATCATAAATACTTATCAAAACTGTCAAACTAATTACTCAAGCTTTTATAACGGATATTTGAGATACAAACGTTAATACACCATAGACATGCACGTGCTTTGGGCAGACCAAATTGTTAAGGCCAATTGTGCCATTAATTAAACTTCAAAAACATTCCAAAAACTGTGAAATTCCCTTCCATTAAAATAGGGAATTAATTACCATCATCATTTTCATGCTTTAATATACATCAACTCTGTTAACAAATGCTTTAAGCCTTTTAACATCAAATTCTGAAATGACGAAATTGGCTTTTAAACAAGTAAACGACATATAACAAAAGTGATGCAAAGGGTGTCGTGGGATTGCATGCCAAGAGGGAGTGAAAACCATGTGACATTGAACAGCTTTTTGTCTTCAACTTTTGCCAGAAGACATTCGGATTTGGCTCATAGATATATACACACTGCTGCTACATAACAAAAGAAACTGGGAGTAAATTCGTCATTTCAAAGCCCATGTGAAGATAGAGCCAGAAGAATGGCAGCTTTTGCAATTATTTCTCAAATCCGAGGGCTTTCTGGGAGGTTGACATGCATATAAACCCACTCTCACCTTCTTTAATTTCCATTATGGATTGCACACCAGCCCGGCATCTTCCACATCAAATTTAAAGTTGGAGACTGAGTTTTGCTGATAATCACCATGCGAGGGGTAGCATTTTTGTTGGTGCTGTTGTGCGCCGCCACATGCCACTTAGCCCTGTCCATCACTGATGGTAAGTAAAAATTGCCTCATACAGAGAGACACAATGCATTAATTTATACTGGTTTTCAGAAAAACCCAGGTGCAAATATTGCATTTTTGCTGGTTCTTCGAAGCACCCATATAAAGATTGCATTTTTACTGTTTTTTTTGTTGTTTGAAAAACCCATATCAAAGATTGCATTTTTACTAGTTTTAGGAAGAAACCAGATCAAAGATTGCATTTTTACTGGTTTTAGATAAACCCAAATCAATTACTGCTCTTTTTTGGTTCCTTAATTTAATTAGTTCTTGGGCCTCATAGAATAAGGTTCATAACTTCATATTTCCATTGGTCTTGCACTGTTGTTAGTATCAGTTCATATATGTCAGCATATCACCATTTGTAAAGCTCATTTTTTAATTAGCTTTCAATCCAAGGAAAGAGATACTTTCTTATAGATTGTCTAATAGGTATATGAAATGACCAAAATGACCTCGTCCGTATGAATATGTTTATCTCTTGGAGACTTGGTTGGAGGGAATTTTTCAGTATAGAAAGGGCGACTGAGAGTAAAGTTTCAGGTCAGCTAGCTGAAGCTTCTGCAAAATTGCAGATGGCGGTCACCGACCCGTCCATGTCTTCATCTGGCAGAAAATTTGAATTACATGAGGGGCAAATATGTCATTCCACTCTTCATCTCGATCTCAATCTCTGCTCATTTGTCAGATTTGACAGCTTTTGCTTGTTTTGACTAACTTTCTTCGTGGATGGTTTTGGCTCCTAGCTAGGCCAATATCGGATATCCAGGAAGGAGTGAACAGTGTAATTTGGACGGGTGTGTTGATTATTGATATTCTGTGATACGGTAATGATACCAATTTTTAACTAGCTAGTATAGCTTTGCAGAGTCCCCAGAAAACCCACATGGGTTGCCAAATGTTACTATCACAGTTACTCACCCACTCCCACTAGATAGGTATCAAATGAGCATCAAATTAATTATTGCTATCCATAAAATTTGTCCACAAGTACCACAGCTACAAGTATTTACTTCTCTCAGAAAATTTTCAGATAAACAAATTGAATCAATGAGGTGTGGCACAAAAGGGGCCTCACATTGAGTCCATTTTGAGGCCGAATGGTTTGTTAATTCCATTTGACTAAAACCCTATTCATAGTTTTCTTCTACCTAGGCTCTCCCATTGTTTGTTACCTTCTCACATTTCCTTGGACACACATTACACTTAAAATGGTACGAAAATATTATGTTACCAAACTATTGGATTTATTTTTACCTAAATATGTGTTTCGTGTTCACAGTTTGACAATAGAACATTGCTTAATCTTTTCGTGCCTAATGCACAGGTTATCTGGACAATGGGAACTTCGAGCTAGCCCCGAAGCCCTCGGACATCAAAGGAACAGTAGTAATCGGCCGCTATGCCATCCCAAAATGGGAAATTTCCGGCTTTGTGGAGTACATAAAGTCCGGGCAGAAGCAAGGGGACATGTTGCTTGTAGTGCCTGAAGGGGCCTATGCAGTGAGGCTTGGAAACGAAGCCTCAATAAAGCAAAGAATCAAAGTGATTAAGGGGTTGTACTATTCCATCACATTTAGTGCAGCCAGAACTTGTGCCCAAGAGGAGCGTTTGAACATCTCTGTTGCACCTGACTCTGGAGTGCTACCAATTCAAACTCTGTATAGTAGTAATGGGTGGGATTCTTATGCTTGGGCTTTCCAAGCTGACTATGACCAGATTGAGCTTGTGTTGCATAACCCAGGTGTGGAGGAGGATCCAGCTTGTGGACCTTTGATTGATTCCATTGCCATTAGGACTTTGTACCCTCCAAAAGCCACCAACAGTAAGTTACTTCCTTCAATACTATGGTTTTTCATCAAATATATTTATGCAAATAAGTTGACCTTAATTGCACTTGTTATTAATTATAGAGACATGATTACAATATTTTAAGTGGAAAATGGAGCAGTGGGGACCAAAATTTTAATTTTGCCAACCAAGATTGTAGAATCATGGGTTTTAATTTGATTCTGTAATTAATTTTATATATATAGGTGGCCTAGTTACATAGCTGTGTGACCATGAAGTGAGATATTGTTATATATGTCTCTCTTAAGATCATATGGGGTCTCCTTATTGGACCACTTTATTGGTATATAGCTGTATGGGGCTGTTGCACCTCATTTAAAGGCCTAACAATTATGGGTAGTGGGTGCAATTATTTTGGATGAAAATGTTCTCATAGGTATAAACCACCAATCTGTGACATGCTTGACATTAATAGGATAATTTTAATACCATTGTTTGCTTAGCCTCTTCCTGTTTATAAACCATAGTGATTCTTGAGGAAGAAGAAATAAAACAAATCATACATAAAATTTTGTAAATTTGATTAATAAATTTCGTGAGTCTAGTATATTTTTTAAGAATTTCTGATAGTATATATAGAAATGTCACGCATATTATGTGTATGAGTTTCGCAATAAATGAGCGTACATACATCTACTACTGACAATCATCTATGCTTTGACAATTTTGAAAACAAAGCTCATCAATGAATTAATGAAGCCTCGTGCAGTACCTAATATTTAGGTCACATTGTCTTGAGCAAAGCAACTGGCCATGACCCTCATTTCCATTTTGCATATGTTATCAGATTGTGATTTTAGATGACATGCATATGTTAAACATGTTAATTTATTTATACTTGCTACAATAATCTAATTAATCTGCTTATTTATGTGCATGCAGAAAACTTGTTAAAAAACGCTGGTTTCGAAGAAGGTCCATATATGTTCCCCAACGCATCATGGGGAGTCCTCATCCCACCCAACATCGAAGATGACCACTCCCCACTACCAGGTTGGATGGTGGAGTCCCTGAAAGCCGTCAAGTACATAGACTCGGACCACTTCTCGGTGCCCGAAGGCAAACGGGCAGTGGAACTTGTGGCGGGCAAAGAGAGCGCGATTGCCCAAGTGGTCAGGACCATTCCGGGCAAGACCTACGTGCTGTCCTTCTCCGTTGGCGATGCCAGCAACTCGTGTGAAGGCTCGCTGATTATTGAAGCATTTGCAGGTAAGGACACAGTAAAAGTGCCCTACGAGTCCAAAGGCAAAGGAGGGTTCAAACGCGCCGTGCTCAAATTTGTTGCAGTTACTCCGCGGACTCGAATAATGTTTCTCAGCACGTATTACACCATGAGGAGTGATGACTTCTCTTCTCTTTGTGGCCCTGTGCTTGATGATGTGAAGTTGTTGAGCCTTCGCAGGCCGAGACAATGAGGCCATGGAGACGATGCCAATTTGGGAAAGGTTTTCAATATGTGGGTTGGATTGTATGAATGAACTATGAACCTTCTTGGTTCATGTTACGACTGCTTTGTTTGGAAGAGAATGGAGGGAAGGGAGTAGTGTGGTCGAGTTTAGCATCATCTGAAAAATAAGGAATATGAATATAAATATGTATACTAATGGGAGGAGGATATAGTGTATAATGATAGTTTGATTTTGTTGAAATGGTTATGTACTTCATGAGCAAAATAAATGAGAATATGATGTATTAATGAATTTCCAACACACAAAAGTTCAAAATTTCTTAGGGCTATATTATGCATTATTACTCATCAAAGCTTGGACATCAAATTGGAGAATTGAAGAAGGCCCTCTAGATCTTTCATCCAAAACACAACACCAAGAAGGCCCTCTAGATTTTGAATTGAGAAAGAGCCATCTTCAAGAATCAAAATTATCAAATAATGAAAAGAAAGACCAAATCCCCATATACAATCTACAACCTCAAGATCCAAAGACACTACAGGATGACAGCGTTCACAGATAGTTACTGGAGCTAGTTTATTGTCAAACTTGTACTTTAAAAGCATAGACCATGACAATAACTCTGGGAGAAAAATAATAATTTACACATTTGATGTGAAACGATGGTAAAGTAGTTGATGAAGGGCTAATTACATACATTACTCCCAAATTATGCCATGTTTGAGCCTTTGTCTTCCAGACTAAATTTTTTGACATTTTAGTCTTATGATGTTTGGTTTCAATTGAGGATTAATACAAAAATATCCTCATATAGAAGACAACGTGATGCCAAGTGTGCAAAATTAACGGACAAATTGATTTTCTAATAATTTTGGGATGAAGTGATTAAAAAAATTTGGTGGTAAAGCGTTAAAAATTTAGTTTGGAGAGTATGTAAAACATACCATTGTTCAGAGTAGTATATGTTATTAACCTTTTGATGAAATACTAACCTTTAATTAGTTCCGAATGTAAAGAATTAGGGATTTGGATGATTATTTTATAGAATTCAACTCGTTATCATCTCACACAAGACTTATAAAAAAGAAAAATACACAAAGATTGTAAATAAAAAAAAAAAAATCTCACATGAAGCTTTTTCTGAAAGTTCAACAAAAGAGTTGAAGAATAGCATTGGAATTTATGGGCTATGCCAGCCCATGAGGACTCCTCATGGACTCAAACAACCTAAAATTGAAGGGTAGCCCACAGCCCACAAACACCACAGACCGCCAACTGAACTACGTACGCGTGGACTCATCTCGACGAAACAATCGGACGGTCCAGAGAGCTGCGTCAGTTAGAAGCTAACCAAGATAGCACTGGCACTAGGGTCTCTCGAAACACTCTACTATATAAACCCTCAGCAAATCTCAAATCGTTCCCTCTCTCTCACTCGTTTCCTCTCTGCGCCACTCACACCGATAGACCAGACTCAAATGGTACGTCTTTTCGTTTCTTTTTTCTCCGGAAATTTACCTTTACTTCTTTGATCCTCGTATCGTGTGTTTGGTTGCTGAGAAAACCGATTGTTTAGTTTTATTTTTTTTATAAAATATTTTTGGTGAACTTTGCGTGCAGGCTTTGCCGAATCAGCAGACCGTGGATTACCCGAGCTTCAAGCTCGTAATCGTTGGTGATGGTGGAACAGGTTTCTTTTTCTTCTCCATCTGGATTCAGTTTCATTCGTGATCTGCTTGTTTCTGTGAAACTTTTCATTTTTCTTTGTTTAAACGAGCCTTTGGTTTCTGAGCTTAAATGAGCCAAATGTAAACTCTTCGCATGGACATAATGGAGCATGAGTATTAGTTTTGGTTTCAGGATTTTCTGCGGTTGAATGTTTCCAGTAAAAAAATAAAAATTAAAAGTTTATGCCAGCTTCACTAATATGATAAATTTTAACTTTGGATTTGAGGCTTTGAATTTTACACACTTCTATGTAATGTTTTTGAAATTTTGGACTTTTGTTGGGTAGTATATACACTCCCGAGCTCCCAATCACTCGGAGCAATTGAAATGAGCTCTAATATAAGTAAACCTTTCTATGAATCTAAGTGAACTTCTATTCGTCTTAAGCTTCATTAAGCCTTCTCATACTGGGGTTCAAGAGTTCAATTTCTAGATTGTTGTTATTTTAATCCGAATGTGGCGGTCTGATGATTTGTTCTGTCAGAACAAATGGGGAGCCCTCTCTCTATTTTTTAAGGCAGTTTGCAAAAGTGATATTATCCTTTGTAGTTAGGGTCTTGGAAGTGGTGATTGTATACATTTTGCCTTGGACTTTTCAGTGTTTCTGTTAAAAATCTTCTTTATGGTTGTAACTTATATCATATGGTTCATGTTTTTGGCTTATGATACCATGGTTCGTCCTTAACCGAGAGTGTCCTGTCAATGCAGGAAAAACAACCTTTGTGAAGAGACATCTTACTGGTGAATTTGAAAAAAAATATGAACGTAAGTTTCATGAAAAGCATTCTCTATATTTAGTTTGTTTGTCTTTGATTCAAGAAGAATAAATTTGAAAAACAATGGTTTTCTTTAGATTGTAATGTATGGAACTTATTCTTGCTCATTTTTAATGTACAGCGACTATTGGTGTGGAGGTCCATCCATTGGATTTTTTCACCAACTGTGGAAAAATTCGATTTTACTGCTGGGACACAGCCGGCCAAGAGAAATTTGGTGGTCTGAGAGATGGATATTAGTGAGTACTTTCTTTAAGACTTCTTTCTGACAGTTTTTCTATTATCACACTTAATTATTACATAATTGTGAGCATTTTGTTATTAGCTGTCTGTAGGGAAGGAAAAAGTTATTTTGGTAGCTTGTGAGCACCAATTGTTTAAACCCATTATTTGTTTTGTTTTTAGAACTCTTGATTCTCAATCTGGTGCTTATTCATTGTATAATTCTATTCAAATAGTGTTTGTTGAGTTGTATGATTGTATACTTCATTGAGTTCCTATAATATGCAAATATGGAACCTTGGCTCACGTCTGTCTTTCACAGTTGCTTCTTGGAGTTTTAACTATCCTTTCTTAGTGCATGTATTTTATGAAAAAACCTTTAACCTGTTGATTAAATTAACAGGGTTGATTGTAGCTGACCTAGTTGAATGGAATTTTATCTTTGGTTTTTAAAAATTTCTGTAATCATGTCATTTTTGCTGTACCTTCTGTTTCTAATGGGTGCATGATGGCTTTGTCTTTGGGCAGCTTGCATAACAATTACACTCCTTAAAATATGATATTTGCTTGCCCTTTTTGGGTAATTGCGTTCTAAATTTACATAATTGTGCAGCATCCATGGGCAATGCGCAATTATCATGTTTGATGTTACTGCCCGATTGACATACAAGAATGTTCCAACATGGCATCGGGATCTTTGCAGGTGTGCCTGAAAAACCTTTATTATTATTATTTTTGCATGAATTTCATTTAGTGAGTTTTTGTGGGTTGCATAACATCTCATGAGTACCTGTGCTGTGAATTTCAGGGTCTGTGAAAACATACCAATCGTTCTTTGTGGAAACAAGGTTGATGTGAAGAACAGGCAGGTCAAGGCAAAGCAGGTTACTTTCCACCGGAAGAAGAATCTGCAGTATTATGAAATATCAGCAAAGAGCAATTATAACTTTGAGAAGCCTTTTCTATACCTTGCCAGAAAGCTTGCAGGGTAAAATATATTGGTCTTGGATAGGTATATTTTTTTTTTGGACTTTGCAGAAAGCAGTTAAGTTACTAATAGTGCTGCTTTTTTTTTTTCTTTTTCTTTTTTTTCTGTAGGGACCCAAATTTGCATTTTGTTGAATCCCCTGCGTTGGCTCCTCCGGAAGTGCACATAGATCTGGCTGCACAGCAGCAGTAAGCCTTCTTTCATAGCTAATCTTTTTTTTCTCTCTCTCTCTCTCTCACACGCACACACACAGGGACACCCAGCTATAAGCTTCTGGGTCCCCTTCAGGGTGTCTTTGTGAAAGCAATGTCATGGCTATTGTTCAAGGCATCTGTTTAATTTTCTTCCCTCTTCTCCTCTTCCCACCCCGACAAACAGCTATAATCTAATGATGAGGAATATATGAAGTTGTAAATACTTACCAATTTATGATCATTTTCATCTTATTGGATCTTTTATTTCATTCCTTTGGGTGAAAAGGTTAAGGACCTTACATGTCGTTTTGTATTCTTGATAATATAGGCACGAAGCCGAGCTTGCTGCAGCTGCTAGTCAGCCCCTCCCTGATGATGACGATGAGGCATTTGAGTAGATGTGGGAGATTGTCGTTGGGCTGAGCGTTCCCTAATTATATTTGTGGGTCCTTGGACCATTTTTCTTTTTCTTTCTAAGAACCTTCTGGTATTGCTTCCGACCAACAAAGTACTGCTGGTATTGGTGTTTGTAAGTGGTAATTTTCCTGGTCAAATCGAGGATGTGAATTTGAGGATGCCAATGTTAATGTTCTATTGTTCCATGTATGATTTGATTGTGCTTCATGCCTATTACGATTTTACTTAATATTAGCTTTTTCCTCCCACTTTTAAGGCTTTGCCCTTTTTAGCTATTTTATCCCCATCTCCATGGATTGCACACTGTGAGGTGAATGTTTTAGTTTTTCTAATATACTTTTATTATTAATAAAAATTCACAAAAAATGATAATTTCATAATGTTAATTTTTATGTTCACAAGTTCGACGGAAATACAAATTGTAGAATGCCTGCAGATTTGCGTTCCCCACCGGCCAATTATTCTACAGTACATACCTTTTACTCCTTTTTATTTGCCAAGTCTCCCAACCGAAAAAAAAATTGAAGGATGCAGTTATATGATTATATCACGTGTATGGTATAACCGTATAACTTAATAATGTTATTATTATATTATTTTACGTGTCAGGATACTTTTTTATTTTTAAAATTTTTATTTTTTTCTTTAATGTTTAATATATGAATGTCATGTAAATTATTGCATAAAATATAATAAGTGTAACATTGTTATTATATAAACATCTAATATATAATATTATATTTTTATTTACATATGTTTTATTTGATAATTTTAAACTTTAATACAAATAATGAATTCATGTCAAATTATAAATGGATGTCATATTATATATGTGGTACNTGACTCACTAAGAATCTTTTTGTGTATTAAATTGGAGTTTAAATTTTAAACTAGTATCATGGTGTTGATAGGCTCATTTTCCTTTTATTATTATTTTTT
>QANT01002747.1:0-12320 GCA_003254885.1 Purshia tridentata
GTCCGGTTCGGTCTACCGGGTGTAAAAATTTTAGGGACCGGTTCCGAATCGGAATTGGCCGGTTCGGTCTATAGACCGGAAGTTCAGTCTCGGTCAATGGTCGGTTCGGTTTTTTTCGGTTTCGATCTTGTCGGTTTCGGTTCGGTTTCCGGTTTTCCGGTCAAACCGGCCCACCCCTACCCCAAACACCCTAAGCCTTTTTTCTTTTTCTTTTTTTCCTTTCTTTTCTTGCCTTTCCTTTGTTTTTTTTTTTCTCTTCTTTCCTTCTTTTTGTTTTGCCACCCATTCCTCTTCTCTTTTTTCTCCTTTTTTTTCTTTTTCTTTTCTCCTTTTTTCCCCTTTCCCACTTTCCCAAGCGTCCTTCCCTTTTGGCTTTCTTTTTCTTTCTTCTTTCCCACTTTCCCATGCTTTCTTCTTCCCCGACTGCTAACTCTTCCTAGATCTCTCTTTTTCTTCCTTTTTTCTTTCTATTCTTTCCTTTCTTCCTCTCAGAGTATCTCACTTCCCAGTTCCCCCTTCCCCCGTGACTCCTTCTCTCCCAATCCCCCCATATCTTTTTTCTCTCCTCTTTCCTCCCTATCCGATCAATCACCTCTCTTCCTCCTTATTGCATATCTCACCTCTCTGCTCATCTTCATCTCCCTCGATCTCCCAACCCACTGACAACCCAGTTCTGGCCAGCCTCATCTCCTCCCAAAACCCAAACCCAGCCTCTTTGTACCGAAATTTCGCCAAATTTCGGTTTCTCTCAAAATTTCTGAAATTCAAACGAAAAAAAGCTGGAAGTGTGATTTCGCTTCAAGACCCTCCAAAAACGAAATTTCGGTGAAATTTTGCTGAAATTTTCAATATTACACTCACTGCTCGAACCTACTTGTATAGTTGTATAGATATGTCTCATAAAATATAAAGCATGCTACTCTTTTCATGGGTTTTTTTTTTTATAAGCTCCATTTGGACTAAAATAGTGTATAAAAAGTCCATATGCGAAAGAGAAAATTTTCACCGGCTCACTTTTTAACGATTTTATTGTAGCACCATTATTGTAGCTTGCTACAGTATTTTTCTTTTTTAAAATGCAGTTTTTATTCTCTATATTTAAAAAATTGTTATTGTTGAATTGTAACTATTCTAACTTTGCAAAAAAACTGTAAAAACAAGACAACTATACAAATTTTATTCCTTTTGTCTTTTTTTGCATAAACACCTTTAAAATACCATAAAATAAAAAAATGAAACACATTAATTTTTTTTTTCATATCTAAAAAATTATCATCAAATTCTGAACCAAATTAAAAAAATTTCACTGTTCATTTGAAAACAATTAGATATTGCTATTGTTACTATTCGACAGTAACAATCATCTTATAGTTACTGTCTGATAGTAGAAATTACTTTATTATTATTATATGACAATAGCAATCACTTTATTGTTACTATCTGACAATAGCAATTATCTTATTATTACTGTATAACAGTAGCAATCACCTTATTGTTACTTTTGAACAGTAACAATCAGAAATTGTTATTTTTAAACAGTAACAATCAGATATTGTTACTTGAATCTAATATTTACAGAACATGCACGTACACACAACACTGATCCCAACAAGAAATTGTTGCATATGCATAGAGAGAGAGAGACAGACAGACAGAGAGCTAAAAACCGCCAAAACATACACTGAGCTATCAGATACATAAAAATTAAAGTACAATCAGTTTTACTAGTTGGCTTGGGCTGCTGGGTGGTAAGACACTCTCTGATAGTTCAATCAGTTGCTTATGCCATCCTTTCTGTATCGTTTGCAATTCTATATTGTGGTTACCTTTCTTCTTCCTTAGCTCTGTTTGGTCCTCTTCAAACATAGCAGGTTTTGATTCTTCATTGGTTGAGTTGACTTACTTTATATCTGCTGCTCAACTGGCAAAGGCAGCAGATGCCCATCTTCCTCTCGAAGAGAAGGTATTCTCGTCTTTTTTGTGGCATTACATTTAGCCACGGAGCAACGGACTGCCACGTTTGGTATTTGCAAAGTAAAGTGCATTCTTCCTGATAAGGAAAAAAAAAAACAATTAACTGATCATGTCCATTCCTATCACAGAAAAACAACTTTCCCTCCCTGCTTCATGAGTACAATTTTGCCTCCATTTGCCTATGACGCTTCAATCATGGTAGCATATACCGAGAAAATCTACAAATATACATTGTGAATTAATATCTTCCTCCATATACCAGAATTCTAATATATAAAATGGTAGCAGAAGGGCAGATGCCTATACATATATGAATTAAAGATTGAAAGCATAGAATTCTAATATATAAAATGGTAGCAGAAGGGCAGCTGCCTATACATATATGAATTAAAGATTGAAAGCATTCTTGTACAATTCAACTCTTAAATATGAATTTAGACGAAGCTCATATGTACTTGAAAACACACTTGTATTGAGCCAATTCCCTGAAGATGTAAACATCCAAACTCACATGCACAAATTTCTAAAACATCAACAAAGTTAATTTTAATTCCATAAATTAAACCACCTGGGCAGCACGATAAACAAACCCCATACCTTTCAAATCTAATTCTACTAGCCGTATAGCCTCTCCTCTTCGATTTCTTTAATATAGAAATTCAAAATTCAGATTCAATTCCAAACAAAAAAAACCTATCGAAATCCATACATACACAGACATTTTCTCATATGGCAAGATCAATTTCGAAGACAGATCACACTTACCTTAGGGAGAACAGATCAAGGAGCAGAGAATGCGATTCAGTACCTCGTCATCATCGAAGGCCATGAGAAGGAAGAGGAGAGAGAGAGAGAGAGAGAGAGAGAGAGAGGCAAGCATGGGGAGGTGGGTCTCACCGCCATCCATGGCCGGACGGCTATGCATCGAGGAGAGAAAGTAATAGTGAAGAGAGAAGAGAGAGGAGAGAAAATATGTGCTAGATGTGTGCGTGAGTGAAATGAGCGAGGGAGAGGGAGAAAGGGGGAGATAATTGATAAGGGAATTAAAATTAGAAGATGGATCGGGCGAAATAAAAACTGGGCTGGAAATACAACAACTGGACCAGTTGGAAAGTCTAATAAAAATATGAACTTGAAAAGAAAAAGGAAGACCAAAATAGGAGTATTGGTAATTATCTCTTTTTTCATTGAGATATATTTCATTTTATACATTAATGAGGTATCATCTTAGACATATGTGATGCTGAGGATCAATTTCGCATTGTAATTCGATAATCGAAATCATCTCTCTTTTAATTAGCCTCTCCACTTTTAATTAGCTTTGGATAGGATGTTCATATATACTTCTACATCTCATTTTCCCCCTTCATCTTCTTTTTTATTTCTTTGTTATTCTTCTCCAAACCATGCAAACGAATGAATAATTGGATTTGATTAGGCCTATTTGCTAAAGCTTCCAACCGATAGATCAACTCGATCGATTTGTAGTTTGGGCAAGGACAGATGCACGTTATAGGGTGGGGGTTGGGCAACCTCCCGAAAGGCGGAGTACGAAGCCCTTGAGCTCTAGACAACGACACCGGTGACCCCTCACACCAGGTAACTGCTTGATGAAATGTCTAACTTAGCCTATTGCTTTTGCATTTTTTCAATTATAGGGTGGGGGTTGGGCAACCTCCCGAAAGGCAGAGTACGAAGCCCTTGAGCTCTAGACAACGACACCAGTGACCCCTCACACCAGGTAACTGCTTGATGAAATGTCTGACTTAGCCTATTGCTTTTGCATTTTTTCACTACTACAAATAACCTATATAATATCGGTGTGTTTCACCGATATAAAAGGGTGTTTTCAACCGAGGTAGGAATGCCTGATATTAAAAGGGGGTTTTTTAATATCAGTTTTACACCAATATTAAATCTGTTTAACATATCGTATAAAGTGTGTATATGATATAATAGTTCATGTTACAATATCGTTTTAAGAAGAAAACGGATATGAAATTGAGCGTAAAGAAGATGTATGGCGGCTTATAATATCAGTTTGTTAAATAGTTAATATCGGTGTATTAACCAAACAGATATTAAATTTCGTTTCGATATTGTTTTCTGTTGATAAACTGATATGTAAACTATTTAACATAACTGGTTTTACCAAAAACTGATATTAACAATATAATTTGTTTTAAAAAAATTATATGAAAACAATTGAAGATATTAGTTTATTTTCCTATAAAGCAAGTGATATAGTTGATATTCATTTCCATTCTAATCAAAATTAGTTTCCATATCCATTCTCATCGCAGCCAAATAATCCATTTCCATTCCAAAGAACCAAAATCATCCATACATCAATGTGTTCAAAGTCATCAAGGGCAACAATATTACATATCCAACAAAACCAAAAGTATGCAATACTCGTGCCTTTGATATCTATAATCCATCCTAGTATATACCTAGATTATAAGCTACTCCTAAGTCTAGCTTTCTTTGAAGCACTAAGAGCTGCCTCCATTAACAAAATATAGGCATGGCAGCACACTTGGTAAAGCATTTCAGCTTCCTTCACAAAAAAATGGCCATAGCAGCACAGTTGGTAAAACATTCCATCATCCTTCACAAAAAAAAAAAGCCATGGCAGCACTAAGTAGCTAGATATATTCAATCAAACAACATCCACAAAAAATGGCAAAACACCAACACGTCTACAAATAGTTGAAGCTTACAAAGTCTCCCCACTCAACTCGCACCACATCAATTTGGTCTTGGGTGAAACTGCTCCGCTTTCCATTCGGCCACTAAAAACATCAAAGAAAAACAGCAATATCAAAATGAAGCCTTTAATCACACACCCATATAAGTTGTATCAGATTTATACATCAAGAAGGAAACCCATATGTTATAAAACATTAAATTAAAATTCTTTTTTTTCTGGTCTCGATATGATTTAAGTTACTTTGCAGCTCTGAAGCCTAGTTCAGATGCACATTCTAGTATAGATCGATGCTACTTGGGAAAGTTTCATATGCCTATTATCACAAACAGTTCAGCCCTGCCTCTAATCAATTAAAAGAAGGAGAAAATTACTTCAGCTCCAATTTGCAAAAATCCAGAGCTTCAATTCCAAAATAACAAAATATTCAATAAAACCACAATGTATATTGCATGAAATTGCAATGACAGAGTAGTATAAAATTCCAAAATGCGCAGCAATCCAATAGTAGAGCAGTATGAAATAAGATTATCCATATTTTACATAATCAAACCAAATCATTTACCACATTTCCTAGCTATATTAATAAATTCACCCATCTTAGCCTACACAAAATTGCAGATTCTTGGTCACTTACAAAAAGAATACTCAAATGGATTCTTACCAAGGTTTGAAATGCAAGGTTAGGATCCCCAATTATCTCTTTCATGTACCGCAACACATAATAGCCGTATTCAACACCTCCCGGTTGTTTCGGACACTAAACATAAACCAAGGGACAAAATTATTCGAGAGTTATTAAGCATCCAAATAGCCAAACTCAGCATGAAATAAACCATATGAATGACAATCTGATTATTACATATGAATACTTACGGGAATATGCTTCCATTGTGGGGTCTTTCAAATTTGCCTACCCGTAACTCCATTAAATTGTCTAATGCCACTTAATGAACGTAAATTTAAATTTAAGTTAGTCACTACAAGATTGTTCGATCACACTACATATAATATAAATTGACACAAGAGAAGCCACGTACGTGTTTACAATTTCTACCCACTCTTGGTCACCCCTTTGTTCAGGGAGAGGGTCCATGACATAGACAATGTCTTTGTCTTCACTGATTAGAGTTAAAATCCAGTGTCAGCTGCGAAAGTGAAATATAATGAGTATGCGTTAATATGGGAGCATCAAAATGAAAAACAATGTCTGTGTGAACTTATAAATACCCTTACCTAGAGTTGTAGGGTACCAAAAATAGTCGATCACACTTCCCTTGCTAAAATCGATCTGCTAAGTAGGTTGATTTTTGCTCCGACTTGCCTGCTCCAATAGAGAGTCGTGTCGGGTCCACCAATCCAACCATCTCGAGCATATGTGATTTTGAAAGCTCATCAAATAGGTGCCTAATAAATTAACAAAGGCAAAGGTGTTAGAGCAAGTCATTCTGTCAAAATGAAAAGACAAATTAGTTGTATGCATAGTAGTAAGAGGAAGTACTTACCTCATATAAACCACTAGGCATGTGGATGATAGTTCTTGCATGTCCATGACGGAAATTATATCCTCCCTCAAGATATAAAGTTTCCGGACAAATCCAAATACATCTTCCTCTATGTGACTTGTTATAGCTTTTCCAGTGGTGGCCATTGTGTCCTTTGCATAAAGATACAGCGCTTTGCATGATTTTGGCACTTTTTCCCCACTGAAATCTGTCTGAAATAGTTCCCTGACCATCCCCTGGAAATTTTTTCTTCTGTTTCTAGGGTGTTCAAGATACATAAACCACTAAGTGCTAAGTACATATATTAACACATATACTAAACAAAACCCATATATTTAAATTATTACACAAGGAGTTGTTACCTTTTCAGTGGGAAGAATCACAAGTTCCTTGGGCCATGCGACATGGCTTCCAACAGCTTGCCCAACACTGACCAACTCATCCCTCACTGGAATAGGCAGCAAAGCAGCTTCATCAGTGGCTAAATCAACTGAAACGCACAAGTTGCCCTCACCCAATGGTCATCCATGTATTGTCTTCTGCATTGAATTGTTAAGGACCGTACCATACACCACGATATTTTTGCTGCAACCCAATGCCAAATGGCAGCTTTTATCCTACACACGGATCAAAGACATTATAGAAAAAGATGAATATATATATTAAAGGTTAGGCTCACTGCAGATTCATAATTAATACACATAACAAGTGATAGGAAAATAGAAGGAAAATAATCACAAGTTACCATCATAATGTGGGCATTCTCCAACTCCTCGTCATCTAGCACGTGCACCTCTTTTTCAGCGATCTTCTTAGGTTCAACCTCTGCAGTGTTATTCTTAGGTATAACCTCTGCATCCTTAGTGTTTCCCCCAACATGGCAGCTTGCTTCATCGGATACCAAACCAATACCTAGGACCTGCTGTGGTGTAGCTGCTGGTTTCTCTTCTTTATCCTTCTCTAATATGTCAATCCTCTTCAACAAATTAGCACGGTCCTTGGTCTACATAGCAATCAACTCCTTCCTTGAAATCATATCCCTCTCTTTCTTAGGCAGGTTAAAGTAAGTGGTAGGGTTGACATTTCCCCCCACTGCCCTCACCTTACCAGCATGCTCAGGTGCACCTAGGGCCATGGTGAGTACGTCATTAGCACCCTCAAGCTTCAACTCACCTTTCTTCTTCTTTTCCAACAATTCATCCTACCAAATTAGTTAATGATCAAGCTAAACTAAACGTCCTAAGCTAGTTTCTCTAGTCTTAAATATCAGAAAAAAACAAAAATTACTTACAATGACTTGTGCAATTGGTTCCACTTCCTCAGCCAACATGCCATTAGAATCCTTACGTGCCTTCTTCCATAGCATGGACCAATCAATATCCTCATCTGCATTTTCGCTGCTCTTCTTCTACCCATACATCCAGCAAAGTAAAAGGGGTTAAATACATAGTTTAAATTATAAGGACACACTAGGCAGGGAATAACTCATACTTACCAGGTCTGCCTCTAAGCCAACATATCCTTTTCGCGAAAGCTTGTGATGGTACTTCCGCTTTGCAGTTCGTTGGCTTTGAGCCTCATGTAGTTCCTGCAATTATTATAACCCCACAACACAAGCCACTTAGAGGAAATTTGCAATAATATAATTTGCAGATTAATTAACTGTTCTCAGCCACTTTGAGAAATATGACACGTACCATAAAATCGGGGGTCAGTTGGCTAGCAACAAATATATTCCAATGCTCTTGCTCGATAAAATCAAACTCTTTTGGCACAGTTTTCAAATATTTTGGATCATCCTTGTGTGGCAGTATGTATTTGCTTGTCAGTGTTGTCTTGAATGTTCTCCACTTACTGCCAGCCGAAGAAACCACCATCTTCCTGCTTGTAGCACCAAGATCAAATACACTCTGCATTCATTTCATTGTAAAGAAACATATTAATATTCCTTGCAAAATTATTGTGGACCTGGTCTTAGAAATTGGGAGATTCAGATGCATGCCCTGTCTGGTCCTTGTAAAATTATGAGTAAATTATGTTTATTCATACAAATTGAAGAAAATTTTCTTCATTTGCATGCATGAAAAAATAAAAAAGAATATATATATGGTATAACTTTTATGCATCAAAATATAAATAGAATCAAAATTAGATTTTCTGTGGACTGTCTGTTCACTAAATGGAATCGGTTGGCACTTTATTCCCATTGGCAGCTGTTCACTAAATGGAATCTCTAGACTAAACAGAAAACAGACAAATTGAATTATAGTGAGATCAGATAAGCTTCTTTACCTCAACATCTTCCAAAATCTTCTTTTTCAGGTCTTAGTCCACCTTTTTCCAGTTTTTATGAACAATAGGGATGATGGTCCTTGCCAAAAGCCCAATGTAGGAAGCCAAATTCTGGCGCATGTCCCCTGTAGGCCTACCATATTGATCCAACATCACTTGCATCTTCCTTCCCTTGGCTTTCTTGACAATAATTTTGTGCATTTTCATCCTCCCACATGTAGATATAGTATCACCATCAGAAGTCATAGTTGGCTTTGAACTGGTACATTCATTCGATTGCTTGGCTTTTTCTTCCTCTTGAATCTTGCTGCCAGTTTTCTTTGCCTTCGGTGTTGGGGCTTTCTTTGCATTCTGTTTTGGAGATTTCTTGGCCTTGGTCTTGGTGGTGGATACCTTAAGGGACTTGGGAGTTGATGTGACCTTGGACATAGAAGCACCACATTTCTTTTCCTTGGGGTAGCCATAACCATATTCGACCTAAAATTGATGATAAAAGCACATTTACACAAGTCAATAACCAAATAATTAAGCACAATTACATAGCGGCAGTCACCAAATTCAACCAAGCAATGAAATTCAACATTTAGCTTATAATATTCAACAATACAGCCCAATAAATGAAACCAAGGTAGTGAAATTCAACACTTAGCTGTCGTTAATCAACAATACAAACCAGAAAATGAAACCAAATTATGAAATTCAATACTTAGCTTATAATATTCAACAATACAAACCAGAATTTGAAACTAAGCTATGAAAGTCAACACTTAGCTTATAATATTGAACAATACAAACCAAAAAATGAAAAACCAGCACACCCTTAGTACATGTCATGGCTTCTTCTTCTTTTTGGAGTGGTCAATCCAAATACCCTCACAATTATCCCTCTTATAAGTGTTTTCATCCTCACCCATGATATCACCGAATTCCTTTATAGGTGGTAACCTATTACTAAATGATTGGTGGTCCACAACGGTGTCCCCTAACTCATCCTCATAAGCGTATTAATTGTAATCTCTAGTTGGGGCAGCAAGCACCACTGACCAGTTAAAGTCAATTGGGTCTTCTACATAAAACACTTGCTTCACTTGGGAAGCCAAGGCATAGACGTCCCTCTTATGACCTATCCTATTAAGGTTAACTAAACGGAATCCTACGTCATCATTTTTTATGCCTTTATTATTTTCTACCCATTCACACTTAAACAAAGGAACCCTAAAACAAGGCATAGACGTCCCTCTTATGACCTATCCTATCCTACGTCATCAGTTTTTATGCCTTTATTATTCTCTACCCATTCACACTTAAACAAAGGAACCCTAAATTCATTATAATCAAGTTCCCAAATTTCTTGGATAACCTCGTAGAAGCACATGTCCGTGTAGATAGGATTTTTATCTTTTGCGCTTGCAACTTGCATTGTACTTGCCACCATGGTCACCCCGCTATTTTGGACTGCACACACATTGTCGCAGGCCTTTTTGTGATAATGACAGCCTCCGATCTTATACCCCTCATATTTAAGCACACTCATAGATGGCCCTTGAGCCAACCGCCTCAATGAAGGAGTTATCTCCTCAGCTCCATGATTGATTTCATATGCAACCTAAATCAATTAATTAAAGTTAGTTAAATTTGATTTCAACTGTACCACTTAACAAATTATAAACAAAAAATAGTTATTTGTTTAAAAGACACCACCCAATACCTTGGTACGTAACCAGTAGATAAACTTGCGATTATGCTCTTCTTGAAGCCACTTTTCACTTTCTTTTTTCCCAGTATGAAGATCCTTTAGGTGAGCCTTGTGCAATCTACATACAGATTGCATTAATTTTCATACAAGTTAATACTTGTTAGGTAAATTAAGGTAAAGCTATATTTAAGTGTAAATTTGTGAAATTGGTACTTACTTGGCAAAATGCTCAACTTCAGCAGCATTCTTCAACACACAAAGGTGTGCTTGCTCCCACTCTTCGCGGTCTATTAAGTGTGCCCTAGCACCTGATAAAGGCCTCCCATTGTCTGGTACTCCCATCCGAGAAGACGGAACTCCAATTTCATTTACAGATGACAAGTACTCACTGCAAAACTCAATAGCTTCCTTAGCAATATAACTTTCAGCAATGCTACCTTCCGGACGATGTCGGTTCCGCACATAAACCTTATACACTTTCATGCATCTTTCAAATGGGTACATCCATCTATAATAAACCGGTCCACACAATCGAACCTCCCTAACAAGGTGCACTGTTAAATGAATCATTATATTAAAGAACGAAGGTGGAAACACTATCTCCAGCAAACACAATGTCTTCACAAGATCGGATTGTATTTTATCCAACTTCGAGACATCAACCACTTTATTGTATAAATCATTAAAGAAGTCACACAACCTGGATATCGCATATCTAACATGCTTTGGAAGCACCGATCTTATAGCAACGGGTAGTAATTGTTGCATCAAGGTGTGGCAATCACGGGACTTAAGCCCAAACAACTTCAACTCTTCCATGGATACTAAGTTTCGTACATTGGAAGAATAGCCTTCCAGGACTTTGGTACCCAAAAAACACTTGCAAACTGCCACCTTCTCTTTCCTAGAAAGTGTATATGGAGCTGCAGGCAAAAATGTCCTCTTTTCCCCAATTTCTGGAGCCAAATCAAGTCTAACCCCCATTTCCACAAGGTTTAAACGGGCAGCCACCCCATCCTTTGTCTTCCCGGGAATGTTTAGAAGAGTTCCAATAATACTCTAACACACATTCTTCTCTATGTGCATTACATCTAGAGCATGCCGAACATGCAAGGCCTTCCAATATTCAAGATCAAAGAAAATTGATCTTTTCTTCCAACATGGGGTAAGGCCGTCACCACCCAAGCTGCTCACAGCATGTTTTTTCCCAAAATTACAATTTAGTCTAGCCACTTTTTCTAAGACATCTTCTCCACTTAGAGGTGTAGGAGCCTCACGAAATTCTTGCTGGTTATTAAAGGCTTTCATTTGTTTCCGATAAGGGTGGGTGCGTTCTAAGAATCTTCTATGGCCTTGGAAACATATTTTCCTGCCATGTTTCAACTTAACAGCATCAGTGTCATCCCCACAAATTGGACATGCTTTATACCCTTTCACGATGCACCCCGACAAGTTACCATATACAAGGAAATCATTTATGGTCCATAACAACACCGCCCTTAAAGTAAATGATTCTTTTCTAAACCCATCGTACACTACCTCAATTCCCATCCATAATGCCTTCAAATCATCAACTAATGGAGCTAAATACATGTCTATATCATTCCCAGGCTGCTTGGGACCAGAAATCAATAGAGTTAGCATCATAAATTTCCTTTTCATGCACAACCACGGAGGAAGGTTATATGTTACTAAAATGACGGGCCAACAACTATATAAGCTTCTTAGGGAACCATGTGGATTTATCCCATCAGCCGAAAGGCCCAGCCTTAGATTTCTAGGATCACTTGCAAAATCAGCCCATTTATGGTCAACCAACTTCCATGCTGGACTATCAGCTGGATGACGCATCATGTCATCCATCATTCTATGATCAGCATGCCAAGTTAGGTTCCTTGATGTCTCAATAGATTTAAACATTCGTTTAAACCTTGGAATAGGTGGAAAGTACCACAACACTTTTGCCGATACCCCTTCCTTCTCAACTGAGTCCTTGTTTACCTTCTACCGAGAATAGCTACACTTAGGGCACCTTGTATCATCTTCGTACTCAGTTCTATACAATATACAATCGTTTGGGCACGCATGTATCTTTTCATACTCCATTTCTAAAGCTGCCAGTGTCTTCTTTGCTTCATAGTGT
>QANT01002750.1:0-26873 GCA_003254885.1 Purshia tridentata
ATAATACAAATATTTTGGTAAACTATTGCCAAATGTCTCAATGTTGGAATAGCCTGCCCCAAAATGTTTTCATTTTTATTATCAGTTATAAAATGTTTTCTTATTTATTATTGATCAATTAGCGTCTACGATTTAAGATCAACTGCAATAAATTGAGACTATGTGTCATCTAATTGACCAAATAGTAATTGATATTATAAAATAATTAGTGTACTTGTTTAAGTTTATTATGAGAAAATCAAATATCAAATACATTAACTCTTCATTTTTTTTTTATAACAATATTAGAGACTTAAGTTTAGAGTTATTGAATTTATATTTAACAAATTTAAATTATATATTTATCTAATATTTAATATATTCTTATATGCAATTGTTGGGTTGCCCTGTTGGAAGAGCTATGAAATTGTCCACTCTGTACCCAAGTTTAATCTTCCTCCCTAAATGACTTTATGCCTTAATAAAAAAAAGTTATAAATATATTGAGAAAAATGGACCATTGGTTCACGAAATTTATCGTTTCTCCTAAATTGGTCTATAAGTAAATTTTGAATCAAATTATTTCATTTCAATTTTGCGGCCCAAGTTGGTCATTTTCGTCACATTTGGTCTATTTGGCTGTTAAAGTCCATCATGTGCACCTCATGTGTGCTTTTATGTGAGCAAATTGGTATTTATATTAAGACTACATTAGTTAAGGCAAGCAAAAAACTGTCATTGCCTTTTCAAAAGCAATTTATTTGAAAAAAGTCATACGGTTGGTTTTTGGGTGAAATTTCAATTGAATTCCAAATTTCCTACTATAGAGACCTAATTAGATTCATGCACATGTTTTTGGGTTAATTCAGATTTGTAGAATTTCAAGAGGATGGTGATTGAATTTCGAAGAAATGGGGATTTTCTACATATAGTAAGTGTGACTTTGTGGGTATTTATTATTTTGGCTTATTCAATTAGGTAATTTAGACATGCACATGTAGAAGATAAGATTTGAGTAAGATTCTCTGTAGCCATGCCATTGCTTAAATTTCAAAAAAATTGCCTAGATTTTGCTAAATTTTTTTTTAGGAGGAGGGAAATTTTAACACCAAACAAAAATGTTAATCTCGATCATGACACTGTGGTGATTTGATGAACGATCAGAGACCACCATTATGCTCAAGAGGTTGAGCGGAAGGAGACCCAATAGTTGGTGAGTCACGTCACCATCAAGAATAGCGAGTCAACGACGACAATGCATATGGGTTCTGGGCTGATCTCGAGTTTCGCTGGGTTTCTGGGCTTTCTATTGGCAGGAGAGGAGGAAGAGGGGAAGCCAAGGAGGTGGTCACGACGCCTGGTTCGCCGGCGCCTTAGCGGACTGAGAGAGAGCAATCGGAGATGGTGAGGTCGGGGGGAGAGAAATACTAAAAGAGGAGTTCTTGTTTTTGTTAAAAACGTGATTTAATGATTCAAAAGAATCATTTGTCTACTGAGAAGTCATGACTATTGAAGTAGTGAGAGAGAAGTTAAGTTAAAAAATAATAATAATAAAAGATTCTTGAAAGTAAAATTTTCTTTAAGCAAAATTACAAAAATGCCCTAACTTCAAAGGCCCGTAACTTTCAAACAATAGCTCGGATTGAAGCTCGGTTTGCGTCTATAGGCTTATGGGCTCGATATCTTTCCGGTGGGCCCTAAGTTAAAAACAAAAGCCCATTATATAAAAAATAATTTTTGGGCCAAGCCCAATAAAAAAAAAATTACAAAAATGCCCTAACTTCAAAGGCCCGTAACTTTCAAACAATAGCTCGAATTGAAGCTCGGTTTGCGTCTATAAGCTTATGGGCTCGATATCTTTCCGGTGGGCCCTAAGTTAAAAACAAAAACCCATTATATAAAAAATCAAATTTTTGGGCCAAGCCCAATAAAAAAAAAATACAGCCCAAAACATTTTTATTTTCCAAATAAATCTCCAAAATTCTTAAATAAAATCCCAAATTAATTTCCTAAATTTACAGTGATCTCTATTTCCTCTAAAATTCAAGGCAAGATTGTGCTGAGAACTCTAGCTATCACACTGGTAGTTCTTAAATGTAAAAGTGGGCGTGCCACTGTACGGTCAATTTGGTTGGTATGCAGAAAATGATGTGGTTATGAATCATGATTGAATGATATATCAGATGTATCGTGCCGTGAACCAAACAATTTTGCGGCGAGCAAGAAACAACTATCTCGTCTAGGCTATTTCTTATGCACTCGGCATAACAAGTGTGCTTGAAAGTAAATATACAATGAACAATAACTTGTCTTTACTAACTGTATGTAAAGAGAAATTGTGCACTTTAATGTAAAAACTATGCTCGATTTGATTATCCATGAAACGAGTAACAATTGTTGTTTTAACAATAAACCTTATCAAAGAAGATGAAATAAAGATCAAAAGAATAAAAGACTAAAAGAAAGGAATCATTACAAGAACAATTGAATTCCAGCAGAGCTAAAGACAAAGAACAAGAGTCTTGAATGGGGAGAACTTGTGAAGAAACTAGGGAAATCTGAAGTCAATCTTGCTAAAAATCTTTGAGCTGTTTTTGAATATGTGTGTGTCAAGAGCTTTTCTTCATGATGATGTCTCTTTATATAGTAGTCAAAACCTAGTACCTTCAAGGAAGTACTTCTCCTAATCAAACTTCAACTCTTAGCTTAGTTTCCTTCACACTGAAGTTATCTTCAAACTTGCCATATTTGCATCCAAATCCAATTAGGATTTTTACCTTAGTTGGACTCCTGCTTTCCTTAAAACATGCGGCTACATCATAATGGGCACTTCCTAAACTCTGGTCGTGGGCTTGTTTGGTTAGGCTTGGCTGTGATCAATGCTACAATCTCGGGCTGGGTTTTGACTATACTTGGGCTTGGTCGTGTGTTCAGCCCAATGCCAAAAATAGGGTGTAAATAATCTCTAACAAAATTTCTCAACATTTTGAACCTCATAAAAGCTCTATGTGGTATTGTTGTTCTAATTACTTAGGCGTAAAGGCCTTTTTGGTCCCTATACTTTGGCCTTGTCGTGTTCCATTTATCTCGGTTTGGTCCACAATTTTTTTGTTGCCATTTTGATTCACAAACTATCTGTCGTTTAGTATTTTGGTCCATTCCATTAAAATTTCATAAACATATGTTAAATGGAGGAAAAAATTGTCAATTTCGTCTCCAGTTTTTTAGTTTTTCATCTTAATTTTGACCTAACTTTTAGCCTATCAAATCTCAACTAAATTAACCAATCTTATACTATGTTGAAGCTATGAATATCCTTTTTACAACCATATAAAAAATATTCAAAATAAAGCTATAAAACTCTAGATAAATAATTACAAAGTAAGCTACCTGAAATTGCAATTTTTCCATAAAATTTTTAAATTTTCTTCCAATTTCAATTTCCTTCAAATTCAACACTTCAAATCAATTTCTTAGGCTACTAGAAAAACATTTAAAGTCTCTAAATCCATCACCCAATCTCAAACCAACCTAGAAATCAAAATCTTAATTAAGAACATAAAACCCCAAAATCGAAAAATTAATAAGTACATCTTAATCCGAATTCTCCTTCAATTATCTTCTTTGTGACCTAGATAACCTAGAAAATGAATGTGAATTAAAGGAAAATTCGAGTTAGGGTATACTTATCAATTTTTTAGTTTTAGAGTTTTATGTTTTCAATTGAGATTTTGATTTCTAGATTGGTTTGAGGTTGGGTGATGGATTGAAAGACTTTAAACATGTTTCTAATAGCCTAAGAAATTGGTTTGAGAAGGTTGAATTCAAAGGAAATTGAAGTTGGAAGAAAATTCCAAAATTTGGAAATTTTTCAGAAAAATAACAATTTTGAGTAGCTTACTTTGTAATAATTTATATCAAGTTTTATAGCTCTGTTTTGAATGCTTTTTATATGGCTGTAAATAAGATATTCATAGCTTCAAAACTAGTATAAGATTAGTTAATTTGGTTGAAATTTGATAGGTTAAAATTTGGGTCAAAACTAAGAAGTAAAACTAAAAAACTGGAATGAAATTGACAATATTTTCCTCCATTTAACATCTGTTTATGAAATTTTAACAGAATGAACTAAAATGGTAAACGATAGATAGTTTGTGGATAAAATAGCAACAAAAAAAAACTGTTGACCAAACCGAAATAAATGAAACAATAAGTGGACTATTTTGGTAATTTTCTCCTGATAAATTGAGGCCTCACAAAACTTATAGTGTTCAAACTTTAAGTTAAGAATTTTTTGAATTTTTTGATGAAAATTGAATTCAAGACTACACATATGATTTTTGGCCATTCTTAAGTAAAACCAGCTAGTAGTTAAAATTTCTTTTATTTTATTACTGAACAAACTTTAAGTTAAGAATTTTTTGAATTTTTTGAATTTTTTGAATTTTTTGAATTTTTTTCTGAAAATTGAATTCAAGACTACATATATGATTTTTGGCCATTCTTAAGTAAAACCGGCTAGTAGTTAAAATTTCTTTTATTTTATTACTGAGTTTAAACAAATTATTAGTTTTAATTTGAGAAATTAAATTTCATATTATAGTGCAAACTATCCTAAGCTTATAAATGGAACAAAGCACATAAATCAAATTGGAAAAATTTAAACCACTAAAAACAATGTGATTTCATAAGAATACTGAAAGGCCTTGTATTTTAACAAAATTTTATTTGAATTTTTATTTAAAGGTTTTGGAAATTTATTTGAAAAACAAAATTTTATGGGTTAGTTTTACAATTTGTATTTTAAAATTAGTTTGATCCAAAGATTGACTTTTGGAAATATTGGGGGTTCTACTTCGATTTTGGCATGTTTGGGTACAACTCAACTTTACAAGCTCGTAGACACAAAGAATGTGTGAATCGGAGTTACGATTCAAAAGTTATGGACGTGTGAAATCTGGTGGCATGCTTGTAATTTTGCACCTAAGATTTTCTATAAATACCCAGGTTTCACATTTTTATAACCTTAACACAAACCAGTAGCCACTCTCTTTCTTTCTTCTCTCTCCTCCCACATAGTCTCACTGGCGCATGTAGGTGCATTCAGCGATGGGTGTTGGTCATCTTTGTCTTGTTCTCTGTCTCTTTCCTTTCTTTGCATCCATGTGCATCACTTCCTTAGAAATTAGCCAGAAACCCGAACTCAATCTGCGCGCCTGTGACCCGAGAGTCAACTTGGGCGGTGTTTTGCCATTTCAGCGTTCATATTGTTTATTGGACCACCACAAGTGGCCAATTGAAGCTTCAATGGCTAGCAGCTTCCCGTCGTCAATCCCTCCAATTTTGGCCGCAAATTAGAGTGATTCTTGTCCTGTTCTTTTACTTTTGGCGTGGGCTTTCTGCTGTTGTGTTTGCATGCTAAAGCTAATTGGAAACCCCCAGTTCGAAACCCTAGAAACCTGCCACTGCGCTTATCAGATTTTGGTGTTTTCCGATCAGTTTTGATTATGCCTTGGTATCAATATGTTCATTTTCCAATCTCTGTGTAGTTTTTGAGTTTCTTTATGAGATTAGTGGCTGACTTTGAAGACTTTAATCTATGACAAGACCATTATGTCACGCCCCAACCCGAGATTAAAGAGAAAATTCCGGATTAAGGAGTGAATCACACTCTACTTTACATCGCTCATAATCTCAAATAAAATTCAAATTCCAACTCAGTTCATGCTTAATCACCTTAATCACTTCCCGTCAGTTTCAACTATCCCTCGTTACAGTACTTGCATAGTATATAAGGGGTTGAGCTCTAACCAACGGCTCAGTAAGGACATAAGATCTTAACAAGCAGAATTGATTAGACTAAATTTCAATTAAAACACACAATCGTGAAACATATAATATAACATGTAATAATACTAGTGATGCATGAATCTTATGCTACACTTCCTTAGTAATACTATGAAAAGTAAATTGCATTATATCTTTATTTTAACTGTAGCTAAAATGCAAGATATCATAACGTCAATCGCAATTGAAGGACCCAATGCGTCTTAAGCGTGTTAGATCGTTTTATCAGTCGCAACTGAAGGGGCCTCACTCTCACGCACACTATGAATTTAAATATAACACTAAATCCCTACTCACCACAACTCCATTCTCAAAGAATTATGTTTTATATTCAAATAAATACATTACTAATAATTTATAATAATAAATTAAATCATATAATGCTCAAGTAATTCACATAAGTCACGTATTAGCATGCATATTACATTTTTCACCAAATATTCAATAAAATCAAAACACATGCCAAGGTTCCCCAAATCCCACCCTAACTTCTAGAGCTCAGCCTAACCTTATACGTCCAATCGAGAAAGTCTTAAATTGTCCCTTCCATCCCATCATCACCAACTTACTTGATTGATTCAAATCCTAATTCCAATACATAATCAACCGTCTCAATATAAATTCAAATTACTTAATCTGAGTACCTTTACCTTTACTAACTAATGGAAATAAACCTTACCTTCAACTAAGAACATTCGGAATTAAACTTTGTAAAAAACTGACGACACAGAGGTTTTGGTTATCGTAACTAAAATAATTGGAATGTCTTTAGATTTCACCGAGAGTCTAAAGTTACAATCTAGAGTTTCGTGTTTAAGTCTAATTTGAATGCAAATGGATTAGGCATTAACAACAGAGTACGACCCATTTTGGTATGAAAAGTATAATACGAGTTTCGGTAGAAATGACCAAAATACCCTTTTGGTAAATCAAGAGCTAGGTTAATGTTCTGAGGTTATTTCCTTAACCAGAAACAATCTAAATGATAAAGTGTTTCGGTTTAACTAATAGGTAGGGTTGAATTTGTTCGATATCGTTTATTTAGATATTCAGGTTTGGTTTAGGGTTCAATAATAGGAACGACTTTAGTTCAAGGTTATTCGAGCCAACATGACCTATTCAAGACCCAAAATTTTGTCCCGAACACAACCAAAGTTCAAAATAGCAAATCCATGGTTATGGAATGGTTCGAATGGGTAGCAGCTGCACGTATGGTGGCTGCCCGGACCTATTTTCACAACCAAACCACAACAATAATCAAAATGAAGGATGGGAATAGATTTATGGAGGTATAACAAGGCATAACAAAGGATGAAAACCGCCAAACTGCCACCAGTGGCAGCAGCAGCCCAACTTGAACATTATGAAATTGACAGAGAAATCAAGCCTAATTACAACCTAGACATGAAATTGAATGAAAAACAACTCAATTTAATTCAATTTAAGGTGAAGTCCGAAATGGCTCAAACCCTAGAAATTTAATCTTACAAATTCCTCAAAATTGGCAAGCTATACCTTAGGGGAATGAGCCCATGGTAAAGGAAGAAAACCCACAAAAAATCATGGACATTGGTGGCCGAAATCGATCTGAATCGATGATGGAAGATAACAGGTTGCACGTGGTTTCTGGGCTAATATTTCGAATTGACTGGGCTTCGAGGTAGGGGAGGCTAGGGAAAGGAAGAAGAGGTGGAGAGGAAGCTTTTGGTGGTATTGGGAGGTTGTGACGCCGCCGAGAAAGTGGAGATTGACAGTTAGGCCGTTGCCTCTGTGCTTGGCTTGCAGCATCGTTATCGACAATAAGAGCGAGAAAGAAAAGTATGGAGAAGAAGGGAGGAAGAAAGGAAGGGATTGGTGGTGGTTTCACCACTTGAATTGCCAGCAACCATGAAGGGAGAGAGAGAGAGAGAACTAGAGAAAAAGGAAGAGAAATGCTCAGGAGAAGGGAAAGAGAAATGGGAGAGAAATGAAAGTTTTAAAATAAAACACTGACTTTTGGTTTTTAAATTAAAACCTAATGTAAAATTACAAATTCACCCTTGAACTTTGAACGTCAGTAAAACCCAAATCGTAACTTTGAATCATGTTATGTTCATGTCTACGCCTTCGTTGACTCTAGACCTTTCTTCAAGGCCATGCTTTTCCTAATTTGTATTGTTACTCAATGGCCCACTAAAATTTTTAAAATCCAAATAAATTACCAAAATTAATTATGAGGCCCGAAAAACATCTGTAGAATCCTACGACCTTGTCTCGATTAATCTTGTTTTTTATAACTTTAAATCCACTTATTAATGGCTTAAATTTCTCAAATAAATTATAGTGTCTCCAAATTAATAACATAATTATCCTTAAGCCACGATTACTCCAAAAATAATTATAAACCAATTTCTGGGATCTCACAATCTACCCGCTTAAAAGAAATGTCATCTTCAAGATTTACTAGAACCTTAATCACCAAACGACAACTATACTATCCTATTCACAACCGATAACGTCACCACTTCTATACTCTCAAGTAAAGAAAATTCTAACTTCAAATAATACTTTAATCACCAAGATCAAATTGGGATTCTGCATCTTATTATCTCTTACTTGAATTCACAAAAGAGATCATCAATATCTTATATTCAAAATGACCTTTGCACTTCATAACTTAAATATATATCGACGCCACAACCACTTATACCAAAACCTAAAAAATAGACAGTACTTAAATCACAAAAATTACTTACATCTTGTATCCTCTAACCCACTTGGTGTTATTGAGAAACTAATTAGGAAATCAATGACATTTACTAGGTACAGTCTCAACTTCTCAGTTACAACCTATCTCAATCCCCAACTAAAACCTTACATTGCATAGAGTAACTCTTCTAGTTAATCTTATGTTCTAAGTATATCTTTATACATCACCAAACTTAAGGAATACTTCACTTTGCTTAACAAGATCCAAAAATTTCTCTCAAATCAAACCTCTATAGTAATCAATATCACGAACTTAAAGAGAAAACAATCTCCAAAGATTTGCTACAATTTCAGTGACCAAAATATCAAATCCCTGTTCATGACTAAAGTGAAAATTCTTTGCTAACCTCAATTAAATCACCAATTTCATCAATAAAACTTTACTCATTATACCATCACCTTCCACAGCATTCCACCAAAATGGTTATCTAATTTTGTTCATAATTAGGCTTATCATGTTTTAGGAAAAAAAGAATATTCAGTTAATCCAATAGCAGGATATAGATGAGCACCTACAATTGAGCATATCCAAAGATTCAGATGAGAAAAACTTATGCAATTTGATCAGTTTGATGACATGCTCCCAAAGGTTTTTTTTATAGGAGATCGAAGATATGATCATCTACAATTAAGCAAATATTCTCCGCAGTTCTTTTGGATCTATCCTCCACACGAGCATAGAGACACAAGAAGCTTTTGAGAAACTCACAATACAATAAAAGCATCCAATACAAGCAAAGAAAGATAACAAACATTTTTCGAATAATCTTACAAATAAAGAACTCCATAATACTGAAAATGTATAGAAGTTTAATGAATTAGATGTAGCAAAACAACAAGAGTATGAATCTTACATCTCTTCAAACATTTAATTATGGAACATTATCACTGATAAAAGCAAAGAATCTATGTACTGCTCAACAATAATAGAAGAGCATCTATTTGACAAAGATTTCCACTGCATTGAATTTGCAAAAGCAAACAAACCACTATTTCGAAAAGCATGTACCAGTTGGACTGCTCCATAAAAAGCAAGGACATCATGAGAATAAATAGAAAATTCTTGTCCTTACATGAAAGTTTGGTAGCAAATTCGAAAACCCATAATTTTTTGGTATTTTTTTGAATTCTCCCTAGTTAAAATGTCCCCTTTTTTAATTTTTTTAATTGCATTAGTAAAACATGAAGTTTTTGGACCAAAAAAGAAGAAGTTGGAGGAGAAAAAGTTAGGTGCAGTGCCTAGTGAGCCTTTATAATGCCATCGAATACTTATACCCAATATCTAAAATGTAGATCACATTTGGGTATATCTCTAAGCAATGGGCCGGAAAAGTGATTCTTAAAATGTGATATCTCTATTGTGTATCCCTTTAATTGGCCATCATGTATACCCGATACCCATAATGCTTTATGACCTATCAATTAACTGTAGCCTGTGAAGAGAGAGAGAGAGAGAGCAACCAGTCGACAAAAGCTGAGTTAGTGGGCCATGCTTGCATCAATGCAGCAGCAACTTCATAGCATTGGACACGTGCTTCTCAACGATGGTCAGCACTAACTGACCATTGGCATTCAATGGTTGGATGCATCGTTGATGGAGGCCGAGAAAAATCATTCAAGTGATGCGAATGAGGCCATGATGGTAAGTTTTATTTTATCAGGCAGTATATTTTGATGAAATGAGATATGTTTTTGCCTTTAATAATCTAGATAATTTATTCATGTGTCATAATTTTTATAATTTGCAGAAGCACTTAGGATATAAGAAAGCAACAATAAAGAAAAAGCATTTAACTTGCTCCATATATAGCCCGATTTACGTGAATGCGCTAAGTATTCAGCTGCAAACACAACTACCCAAGTGAGTTCGACGGATGTGATTGATGACACACCAGATGATCCTAATGCGACGCCCCTTGATACAAATGAAGAACCATCCTCTTAGCAACCGGTAAGTCCGTCACCACTAAGGTCCCTAGGCAGGAATAAAGCAAAGCGGGCCAAGGCAGATTCACTCCATCAACTTCAAATGTTGGAGGCAATTAACGAATTCAATGACTAGTCACGTGAAGCTAAGGAAATGAAACTATAATGGCAAAGGATGAGGCAAAAAAGAAAAGTGGCATTGCAAGAAAGAGGAGCGTCTAGAGACATAGCATGACCAACATATCAAAGGTAGAATCAAGAGAGAGAGAAGGCAAAGGAAGCAAGAGAATGAGAGAGGCTTGAAAGGGCGATAGAGTAGGAGGATAGGTAAATTATGGAAAAAGACCTCATGAACCTGAATGACATGTAAAAAGAGTATTGTGGGAGAGATAAGCTGAGATAATCGCAAAAAAATGTGCACATGGTATCTCAAGCTCATCCAACCATATGTTTGATACATCCAGATACTACCCTGATATCTCCGACCTCAACAGTACTCCATACTCGGGGCACTCTCCAAATCATTAGACTTGGACTATCAGTTATGTTTTTTTTTAATTATGTTTTAGAGTGAGCGAATGTTTAGTTTAATATCTTTGAGAGTTGAATTATGTTTTCATTATTTTTTGTTTCGATTATGTTTTTAAAATATTTATTATTTAAATAGTATCACACTTGATGTTGAAACTCTACAAGTTGTTTAAAAAATTGGTCCCTGACCCTGCATGACATAACTACTCCATAACACCGTATGAAATGATTACTCACTAACACTGCATGATATAACTACTCCTTAACCCTGCATGAAATGACTAATCACTAATCATAATCGAACTAACCACTCTTTTCTGGAGTAACCTTCTCTATAAATTGTGATACCTTTGTCCATGTGTTTAACATAGTTTTATAATACTCATGATAGCTTCTCATCCAATCAATACTTCAATGAATCCTTTTAACTATGATTAGTCTTCTTCCTTATCTGATTTGAGTCATCCCAAGAGCAGGCATAACAAGTTAGACTCTGATGCTTACGATTTAGAAGACGAAGGCCTAATGGTAATAGGGCGGGTTATTATGTCCATGAGTCAATCTAACCTGGTCACACAATCACGTCATGGTGGTATATCTTCTTGGTGGTGTTACACACATCTAGATATAAAAAAGGCACGCACTCACGTCTTATGGAGAGTTACTTCATACCCGCACCTTTAGAAGACACTGTAACTTTCAAACGGTGATACCGAATGCATCAACCCCTATTTAACAGGATTCTCAACAATGTGTGTATATATGATGATTGATTCCATTATAAACCATATGCAATTGGGAGGTATGGTTGCACATCTCAACATATGGTTATTGTTGCCTTAAGAGTGATAGCATATAGCAGTCCCTTCGATGAGGTTTCAGAGCTATTGACCATTAGTGAGGGAACCGTGAAAGATGTATTGTACCATTTCACTCGATCCATCACCAACATATATAAAGATGAGTATCTCTGCAGATCGAATGTGGAGGATATGTCAAGACTACTGTGAAAGGGACGTCAGAGAGGCTTTCCAAGAATGATTGGAAGCTTGACTGCATGCATTGGGTATGGCAAAATTGTCCCATGGCTAAGCTAGCTCACTATTGTGGGCATTATCATATCCCCACCTTGGAAGCAGTGATGTCATAAGACACGTAGATTTGGCACTCGAACTTCGGATTTCTGAGTGATATGAATGACATTACCGTGTCAGACTACTCACATCTATTCGATGCAGAGATATCTTGAAAGGCCTACAAGGTGAAATTCAATGTCATTGACTAGCAATACAAAATCTCGTACTACCTTACTGATGAGATCTACCCTAATTGGGCAACCTTTATTTTATCGATGTGCAATTCGATTCTAGAACCTCACAGATTATTTGTGAAGAGATAAGAGGGCTACCATATAGATGTGGAGAGGGCCTTCGGGATATTAAAAGCCCGATGACAGATTATCAAACAGTCCGCTTGTTATTTGAGACCCAATGATTTAAGGTACATCATGAAGGCGTGCATTATATTGCACAATATGATAGTTGAGGATGAGCGACCCCACAATGATCCAGCCTGTCAGGACTTGAACGCAGAAGAGGTCATTAGAAGAGGTCATTATAATGAGGTGGAACCAAGCATACAAGATAGACCTCCATCATCCCTTCCTAAGCAAAATGCTCCTCACAATTTGCTTAGGTCAAAGCATTGAATGTATCTTTGAAGAACAATTTAATTGAGCACATATGGGTCTGAAAAGGAAACACCCCACATGGTTGAATTCCTAATCCCGGGTCATTAGTATTGCTTGAATGATAAACTATTAGGGCCCGTTTGGTTTATGAAATTGATTTCCCAGGAATTGATTTCCTATGCACTTTCCAAGGTAAAATGAATGTAAGATTCCTATTACTGTGTTTGGTAACGCTAGGAAAGTAAACAAGAATTACCTTTTGATTTCCATTCTCATGTTTGGTAAGTGTAGGAATATGAAATAAAAATTATCCAATTTTACAAATATATCCTATTTGAGTATAAAAAGAATATGTAATAAATAATTGGGTAGATTTGAAATTTTGAAAAATTGATAAGGATAAATCTGTCTAAAAAATATGCAATAAATGCTTTCCTAAGATGGGGGAAAACAAAACCCAAGCTTGAGCAAGGGTATCATTTTCCCCCCAATAGGGGCATCAAATTCCTTTGAGTCAGGAAACCATTTCCCTTCCCTGCACTTGCCAAACATGGAAATGAAATTGATTTCCCATTCCTAAGCCTCCAAAACTTGAACCAAATGGGCCCTTAGAATTAAGTTTTTTGAGTTTTATGTTTAATAATGTGTGTGTGACTTGTTCCTGACCTAAATTTAATTATGTTTATTTAAAGGTGTGTATTTATCATTTTTATGTTCGTGAAATGAAATAAAGGCATTGATTAGTTTTTTGTGACTTGACATGACATGATAGACAACAATGCACTGACAATAACACGTGATTCAATGACCAATCACATGTCGTAGTAAATAATTCACTCAATACATGTTAATATTCAATACACTAATTCCACACTTTAACCAATGCACACCATTGTTGCCTCTCATGCGTTGCATTTATATATGTGAAAAAACAGGATATCCAATGACCATGAACTTTGGTACTATTTTCCTATAAATACCAAGTGATTGCACTTACAGATCTCCCATATTCACCATCTATTGTTAGAAATGGCTTCTTCCTCAGAGCAAATGTGTAAGTGCACTCTTGATAACCCATTTTCACTACTATGCAACTATTGTTGGGTGCAAATAGGTATCCCCAAGCAGACTGGAGCAAGTGCAAGTGTGTGTAGAATATCCTTGCTCCATTATGTGATTTCTGCTTGAGTTTGGAGCTCAAGGTCTTGGCCAATCACCCAAATGTAGGTACCAATGGTTGAACCACTTGCCTGAGTCAAAAAACTCCAGTTCCATGCTTATACGAGCCTCCCAAACCATTACTGTGTGAAGAATGTGAGTTGGATGAGAGGATTGACGAAGCTGTACATGGTTCTCAACCTGATTGGTCCCCAGAGCATTAAAATGACTGGTCAAATTGAGTCACATGGATACATGCCACCAAGAAAATAAATCAGATAATTGTGGCTTTGTTGTTGGGTATTGTTGTATGAGTAGTTGTTTATCTTTAAGTGTGTTTTTGTTATACTTGTCTAATTTTAAATCTTCGATCGAGGTTTGGTTGATGCTGGAGTGATGAATTTATCTTTTTTATTGTTGTTCAAGTTATGAAATAAAAGGAATATGTGTTTGTGTTAACTATTTTTAACTATTTTTATTACATGTCTTGTTTTTTGCTTGAATTTAAATATGTTTAACGTTTAATTTTTTTAATTTTTTAATATTAATATATTAAAATTGGTATTATTTTGAAGAGAAAAATAAATTATTAATAATGATATAATTTTTAGGATCATCAAAGATGGTTAACTTTATATTAATAAGCAATTAATCAATTTTAAAATTAAATAAATAGATCTTCAAAACTTGATACCTATTTTAACTCTCAACAGAATTGTGAAGTTGATTCCTTTTTCATATCCAAAATAGGTATAAAGTATTTAAGTATTAAAGTATACTATTGTAGAAGGCCAAATGTATGAATATAATTTCAAAAAGTATAATTTGCTGGTCTTACAAAAAAAAACAATTAAAAAAAAAAAAAACACAACAACAGAACTCTTGATGTGCCATGGAGTTGTCTTTGTTCAGAGCTTAATCTGTTATACCATAATCGTCTCTCAACCCTAATTCTCACTAAGGTAAAAAGCTCCCCTCAACCCTCCCTCTCATCGTTTGGTTTCCGAGAAAAACTGCGAGGAACCAATAATCTCTCAACCCTAATTCTCACTAAGGTAAAAAGCTGTTTGGTTTCCGAGAAAAACTGCGAGGAACCAATAGAAAAGCAGAAGAATTAAAATTTCATTTTTGAAAGACTATCGTTTTCCAAAATTTCTAGTTCAATTTATTATTTATGAAAATAGAAAGTTGAATTTCTTAGCTCGATTAATTTTGCAAAATTTCCTTTCAAAATTACTCGTTGGTAGCCTTGATTAGTTGGTGAGCTCAAGTTGCAGACATTTCGCTCTTGTAAGTGACCTAACCGAGTCCGAACAGGGACTTCAGTTCGCGGAATTTTGGTGGAAATTGGGTTCCTTCTATTTAAGAATTACCTGTATGCAATAAGATTTTCTATGTATGAGTATTATGCATTTTTATATGTCTTTAGCTAATTTACTCTGATTCCTTGGGTTACTAAGTTCATCTATCATTTTCTTTTCCTGAAAATAAAGAGCAATAGTTTACTGAAACTTTCACTGACATGGTGTAGTTGATAATTGGTGTTTACCTGAATTATGCAGTAACTGAATGTTTAGCTGAATTTTTTGATAATTGAATTCACTGAAGTTTTTTCTGAAGGAGAAGTAAGTGAAGTTTTTTCATCCGCTTTAGATACATTAAGAATGGATTAAATCTTTTTTTCCACTGAATTATTTTATATTGTGAATATTGAATTCTTTGAGTTTTGGCACTTGGCGGTAGATGTTGGGAGTGTGCGGTTAATTTGGTGTAGCTTGAAAATATGTTTATATTGTTTTTGAAGACTGGAAGTATACGTTTAAGAGGAAATTTGTGTAGTTGGGTGATGGTTTATAAAAAGTTTCAGAATAAGCATGTAATTCAATGAGGATATGCATATTTTTAAATTCAATTAAATAGTTTGAGGCACTGTTATTCTTCGGACAATAGCTCAGGTACGCCTGTTGTTTTTAGCTAGTATGTGTTGATAGTGATTCTAGATATGTGACTTTACATATTGAACATCTATGTATTGTTCATTTTTTTTTTTTCACCATTTTTTGTCTTTCTGTTTTTGAATATACAGGTCTTATTAAAATTTTCTGACCAGATGGATCAGTCTCTCACCCATCTTACATACAAGGGTTCCATAACTGAAGCAATCACTGAAGCAAAGAAGCAGAGGAAACTCTTTGTCGTCTATATTTCAGGTTAGTGATTGGGTACCTTTGGAATATGTTGTATATAAGCACATGATCTCCCTTTTCTTGTAAGTCGGTTTTGTAAGGATAGGATCTACCTAGGGTTTCGCTTGGTATCAGAGCATGTGTACTACAAGGATGGGTCAGGTTTGTATCTCTAGCCCTGCATAGAGGGGAAGTGTCAAGTGACTCTAGCAGGGGAGTGTTAGCATAGTTCCATAAGGCCTGGGTACTTTTGGAATATTTAGTCAATAAGCATGTGGGAACCCTTTCCTTCTAAGTTGGTTTTGCACGGATAAGTTCTACCCATGAGGTTACAAACATCACCTTTGGGTTGGGGAGGGGAATGACCATTGAAATAATTGGGATTCTCGCTTGGAGGCAATCCAAGGGTAACCAGGTTTTGGGATTCAGTTGTGGAGAAAGGGGATAAGAGATTTGTCGGTTGGAAGAAGGATTTTCTGTTGAAGTGAGGCAGGCTTTTTTAGAATTCCAAGTAAAGTGGAATAATGATTAGAGAAATTGGTGAGGATCTTTTGTTGGAATGTGTTGATGGGACACAAGAGCTTTCGTTAGATAGGATAGAGTATTCAAAACTAAGCAAAATGGGGGATTACGGTTGGTTAGTTTGTTGAAAAGAAATGACACTATACTTGGAAAATGGTTCTGGAGATTTCCCTTGGAGAGAGATTCTTTATGGTATTCTGTGATCAGAAGTAAATACTGGGTATGTGTAAATGTTTGGGATTCCAAGATCCAATTGAAAGACATTTCTCAAGGCATTAATTATTTTCTTCATGTTGTCATTGTCTAGTGGGATATGGGAAAAGACAGGTTCTGGAGGAGTTTTTCCTCTTCTATTTAGAATTTTGACCTATCTTGATGTTTCCATTGCTAGAATGTGCATAAGTATTATTTTCCGATTAGTTCGGAATCTTGGGATTCTGATTTCCACTGAAGAAATTTAAATGATTATAAAATTACGGAGTTTTCTTCACTACTTACTTTGTTATGAAATGTTACTTTTTTTCATCGAGACTGGATAGGAGAAGTTGGAAGTTGGACTTGTCAGGGGCATTCTCTTGTAAAGCCTATGCAAGGAAGTATTATGAGAATTCATCAGTTTCGTTCTTCCATCCCTTGTATACTATTTGGAAGGCTAAAGTATCACTCAAGGTATGAGTTCTAGCTTGAATTTTTTCTCATGGAAGGTTCAACAGTAAACCTTGTGATATGGATCAGAGGAGAAGACCAAATGTTTACCTTCTTCCAAAATGGTGTATCATGTGTAAAGGAGAGGTTGAAAGCATTGATCACTTGTTCTTTCAGTGTTTTATTGCATTGAATATAGTTTGTTTAGGGAAGCTGATTTGGGCTGGATTATTCCACCATAATGCATTATTTTGTGAGAAGCACAAGGATTTTGGGGGGAGGGAAGAAGAGTAATTTTCAAAAAGGTGTGGTGTGATGGCTATATTTTGCGTAGTTTGGTTGAAATCAGTAGAAGGAATTTTTGATAGCAAGAAGGGGTGGAGGTTTTGTGGGATAAAATTTGAGTTTGGTCATCTGTTTACTTTCCTCGGAGTTCTTAGACGGTAACATTTTTTCCTATGTTGGTGGATAGGAGGACTATTGTTGTTTTGGAGATGGGCTTTGTTATTGTATAAAGATTTTAATATCTAAAGGTTAGCTAGGTTTTAGATCCAGAATTCAGCGGACATCTTGTCCTCTGTAATATCTGTTTTTACTTATTCAAAATTTTAATAAAATCATGCTTCTTATAAAAAGATATAATATGGTTGCTATTGATTGTAGAAAGGTCTTAGGGTTTATTTGATTTTGTTTATGTAGTAAACTTTATTAATAGAAAGTATTAATTAAAGAAATTGAGTTTTCCTAATTTTTTATAACATTTAATGATATTAAATGAGGACATTCATTTTGAGTCTTTTAGATGATCATTAAAGATATATTCTTCTTAACTAAAAATAAGAGTAATTTAAATCAAATGTAAGCTTTAAGTACGAAAATGATTTTAGTAAAAAATAAAAAAGGATCAGAAATATATTCTACTTAACTAATGATTTTGAAGTTTTCCTTTCTTCTTGTTGAATTGGACTGGGAACCAGCAGTGTCTTAGGTTCTAGTGTAATTTTGGCATAGTTGTGTTGCTTTTTTTGGTTGTCAATTCGTTCAAGGGATTATGTATTTTGCCATTCTTGTATAGTTTGAGTCTTCTCTAGGTGGACCACTAGTTCGTTGTATTTATGCCGTTTACACTTAATTTCAATAATTTTTCTCTTTCCTATTAAAAAGAGTATGAAGGGTAAGGGCGAAGTGTTGAAAGAAATAAAAATGAAGATAGAGATAGACTTATAATAAGTAGCTGTATTAACGTTTTTTTTAAAACAAGGTAGTTTAATAAGTAACGGATTAATTTAATCCTTATTCAACCAAAAGAAAAAGGATTAATTTATTCCTTAAAATGACATCACTGTAGTACTGATCTTTTTGTCCAACAAATTCCTTCTCACATTCTCACTTTTATATGTAGTATGGATAATTCTTCTTATGCTGTATTTTATAACTTTTTAAAGAACCTTCTGTGATCTTTGCCCATTACAGTTTCATACATTAATGCACTTTACTGCCACACATTAATTTCTTTTCCTTTTTTAAATTAGTGATTCCATATTATGTCAAGATTTTTTTGGGTACATACATGATATCAAGATGTGTTATAATAGTTTTTGTTGTAACCTTTATTACATGTGCTTATTTATTTGTTTTTTGGCTACTGTGGAATTTCAGGTAAAGATGTGGAATCTAGTCGTTTGGAAAATTCCACATGGACTGATCCAGAGGTAAGTTTATACCTTTTCTTCGTTTTATCTTTCATTATAAATTTATTTATAGCTTATATTTCTTCTGGTTCTTATTCTTATGTTTGTGTATTGCATTCAGGTGGCGGACTCAGTATCAAAGTGCTGCATTTTATTACACATTCCTGAAGAATGCACTGATGCTGCAAATTTTTCTGCAATATGTATCCTTGTATAAAAAAGAAAATCTATACATAAATGCTTTGGAAGTTAGCCTTCTAAGAGAATGCCACATAATAATCTGACAGCAACTTCATGAGAAATGCATCCTTGGAAGATTATTTTGTCTTATTGTGGTAACATCATTAGGTTCTAGCTGTCTTCTCTTTTTAGGATGATCAGGTGACTTCTGTTTCTATTGTGTGCACTTTACTTGCTCCCAAGCCTTGGGCACAAACACTAACCAAGTGGGGATCCTGGCCTCACAGTACCACTACCCAAAAAGAAAAAGTATTCTGCATTCTAATGTGCCACTACCCAAAAAGAAAAAGTATTCTGCATTCTAATGTGAATATCTATTTATTCCCCCACAACTCAAAGTCAACCTGCTGCCCTCCCACTGCCCCAAAACACCACCAACCATGCTGAGGAATGAGGACTATATATAAGTTTACTGCACCTTGGCTTTTAATTTCTTCTTGTGCTTAAGTTGTAAAATTGACTTAAAAGATCCATTTTGCATATTGAATCAGTTATAACTTATGTCATACCTATTGTGGCATTAAAAGATTTACTCTTAACTTATTATCCTATTTTATAAAATATCAAACATTTATAAATGAAGGAAACCTTCACATTTACTGACCTAATTTGACCCCTCTCTCATTTATTTTTCATTTATTTATTTCTATTATTTGCATTCTGCCCTTGTCTGAGGGTAACACTCATATAGTTGCCTAGTGAATCCAACCATACAGTTTTTAATTTTCTTCACTGCTATGGGGAATTTTATAAGAAGTACTAATGTATCACGTGCTTCTACCTTTTAAGAGGTGGGGACCTTATCGTGTGGAAAGCTTTATATTAAAAACTAGGCATCAAACTTTGTAATTTGTTTTTTCTTCCTAAGAGGAATATGCTTATTTCACAAGTCTTTTTTTCTTGTTTGTCTGTATTCTGTTCTTTTTTTTTTTTTTTAATTATTATTATTATTATTTTTTAACTATCAGTTATTCATCAACCATGTTTTGAATAATGGCTAAAACTATCCATCATTGTCAGTATGTATATTGTATATCTCATTTCCCAAGCGCAAGACATTAGTGTTCCTGCAGAAAGTAGGAATGAGTGAAAAGCCAGGAAGCAATAAGGCATCACAATTAATTCTAACATGAAGTCACAGCTTTTTTACATTGTATTTTTGAAGTATGTGGTTTTAAATTTGGTGGTTCTTATATGACTATTTTTCTTATTTATTCTTTGGTGATAGTTTTAGTAACTGGTGAAGCTGTTTTCTATGCTGCATATACCAATTATCACAATTGCATTTTCTAAATTACATGTTGTGTATAGATTATTTTAGGCTCTTTCACATTATTTGAAAGTCAAAGAGTCTATCCTTACATCAACCTGTTGCAGACCCACAGAAATCTGTTCCTTGTATAACTGCTATTGGATACAATGGTGTACAACTTTGGCAAAATGGTATGGTTTTTATGAATCTTTAAGTAAATTATATAGACCAACACATAAGCATGTTCTAATAAATCCGTTTGTCTCTTTGCAAATTTATAGAGGGCTTTGTCAGTGCTGAAGTTCTGGCATCCAGTTTAGAGAAGTTGTGGTTGGGTCTTCATATCCAGGTATACTTTTGCTGTTTTCCCATTCCCAGGCTATCAGTCATCATAGTCTAGTGTCAAATCCTTGAAAACATATACATGTTTGGTGAGATGATGTTTGTTTTGACCTTTCTCTGACCCAGTTCATAATGAAATTGGAGTCATTGTATTATACTGTTCCCAATTCGACTTATCTTTGCCACCTACAGATGCACAACTTGTGGTTGCGTTTACCATTTAAGCATTTGCAACGTGAAAATTATCTCCCTTTTGGAATCACATTGTTGTTTGATGAATGCAAATCTGGGAAATATTAGAGAGTCTGTCCATGTGACTTGAGAAAATAATCTGCAGGCACCCTCTATTTTCGCTATATTCTCTAGACCTCCCTCGCCTGCATATTAAAGCGTACAAGACCTTAAAATTTTCTCAGTTTATATTTAAGAGAAATAATAACTAGTATTACCTCATGATGAACTGTAGGAAACAACTGCAACTGTCTTGAGTGCAGCTCTTGCTTCAAAGAAATCTGAAGCATCTACCTCCGGGGTTCCTTTTACTGTCTCAACTGATGAAGAAAGTTCCTCAAGTATAGCTGTTCCATCTGACCAAGGAAGTTCCTCAACTACTGTTATTTCATTGCCTTTAATAGACAAAAATGGTCAATCAACAGATTCTATTAGGGTTGCCTCTGACATCATGAAGGAAAACAAAAGTTGTGATTGCACAGTTGAGGTATATATTCCTCCTATGACTGCCTTGTTATGTTTTCTTAGTATTTGTAAACTTCACCTTCCATGATGTGATGGTTCTGTTTTGCTTTGACATAAATAGGAGAAAAAAATTGATTTAGGAGTCGAGACTTTTTCAAAATCACTTGATGTTAATGAGTTAGAGTGTGTTGGGGAACAGTCCAGCCGTTCCCCTGAAGCTGCTAAAGGATTGCAGGATCTTTCTGTGGTAGACCAGAACAATTCTGGAGGTGGTCATATTTCTTCCAGTGTTGAAGGTGGTTATACTGGCCCAGAAGAGATCACTGCTAATCATTCAGGTGTCTCTGGAGGAGATTCACAAGCATTTAGTATTGAAGAAAATGAAGTTGTGCATGTTGGAAGAGGTGATGATGAAGATGATAAGAAGGTTAAATCAAGTGATGTTCACTTAAATATCCGAATACCTAGTGGTGTTAGCCTACGAGAGAAGTTTCCTCTGACGAGCACTTTGAGAATGGTCAAAGACTATGTTGATAAAAACCAGGGAAGTGGTATTGGCACTTATGATCTAGCCATCCCTTATCCTCGCAAGGTATTCACTGATCAAGGTAAGAAATGCTAAATAGTTATTACCTACCTTTCTTTTTTGCAAAGAAATAGCTATTGCATTATTTGTTTAATAGTTTGAATGTAAGTTGACTCATATCCTCGTGTACTTGTGACCTGTGGACATTCCCTTTGGTCAAAATCCTGGAGATTTTTTTCTAGTATAAATTACTGCCTTATTTTGCACTATCTTTGTACTGGCCTGGTGGACTCTGCGTTTTCATTGTGTTCACATCTGTTGTCCATGAACTTGTAATTGCAATGCAAGTGCATCTGTGATGTTTTCTTGTTTGGTAGGTAACAGTAACACTAAGAAACATGCTGACATCTACACTCAAATTAGTATGTTGAATTACATTTGCATAAGAATTCTTATGCCATTTGTATGCATGAACATCAGTGCACATGAGATTTAGATGTGCTCTCTCTTTCTCTCTCTCTTTCTCTCTCTCTCTCTCTCTCTCTCTCTCTCTCTCTCTCTCTCTCTTTCTCTCTTGTTCTTTATAATCTTAATCCACTTGGGAAAATCTTATGCTGTGGGATATTTTGTAGGTTCTTTCTTGCATGAACTCTTAAAACTGAAGTTAGTTTTTTTTTATATTGAATGATTCTGCAATTTGGTGTTCATGTTGTTTCTCCTTTGCTTTTCTGTATATAAATATATGCAGAGATATGCATGCTAAGGTGTGGTTCTTCCTATAGCCATTCCTTTCGAAAGCATAAATTAGAACTTACTATGCAAAGATTGCTATTAATTTGAAGAGAACACAGTATTCTTACAAAGAATGCTTTTCAATGCTCTTTTATATGGTTACTATTTCAATCTATAAGTTCATATAAAATAGTGCAAGGAAATTTTTCTAGTGTCACTTCTATCCGCTTTGTTGGAGGAGGTCCTAGGTTCAAATCTCACAGATGAGACTTTGATTCCTATATCTATAAGTTCATATAAAATAGTGCAAGGAAATTTGGTCTAGTGTCACTTCTATCCTCTTTGTTGGAGGAGGTCCTGGGTTCAAATCTCACAGATGAGACTTTGATTCCTATTTAGTGGCGTATTTGTGAAATGGTTGTTTATGAACTATGATGCTATAAACTTGTAATGTGTTTTTACAAAAATATAAAAAAAAAAAAAAAAGAGAGAGAAAAATTGCTGATAAAAAATGATTGTCTTAAATATAACTATACAAGCCATTCATAATTTCTTGTTTTAATGCAGATTTAAGTAAATCATTATCAGATGTAGGTCTGTTTGATAGACAAGCATTGATAGTGGTTCCGCATCAGCAAGCAACTGGTTACCTCAGAGCGGGATCTGCATTCTCAGAACAAACGGATTCACGAAATATTGCTAATTCCTCAACTGAAAGCAATGGAGGATATTTTTCATATGTGAAAACAGTTTTATCTTTCCTAAATCCTTTTTCTTATCTTGGTGGTGGTGCTAGCTCATCAAGTTCAGGACAGAAATCTCAAAATGACATGTGGGAATATAGTGAGTTTCTACTCCCTACTTTTGTGCCAAAAAGTTTCTATAACATTCCTACTAGGTCTCTCATTCGGGCTTAGGAAATTTTTTATCTTACGAGTTACGACTTTCAAGTATGCTGAAGTTTAGGTGAAATTAATTGCTAGTATAGTTGGTCATAGCAATTGATCTTCAATGGGGAAAACCCCTACCATTTACTTGATATTTGCAAATAGAATGTAGCAGGCATAATCATCCATGCTGGCCTTCAAGGGCGAGGTCATCAGTCTTTCTACTTCTCTGAACCAATTATGAATAACATCTACTGGTCAGATATTCTTTATATGACCCTTAGCTCAAGTGGTATGGTTGAGATGCGCGAAAGGTAGATCCTAGGTTCCATTACCTGTGTAATTAAAAAACAAGTTACATGGCGTTTGAACATGGCTCCTTTCTTATTCGGTTGGGATATTGGGTTCAGGTTAGGTAGTTTAGCTAGTAAAATGTGGTCATTGTAAATATATAACCCATTAACCCATATGAATTGTCTATTTTTTGTGCCCAAATGAAGTGTGGTCAACACAGTAAACACACACCTGCATACACAGGGAGATGGACCATGAGCCTTTCTTGTGCACTTTCTTTCTAGGGCTAACTTGCAGGAAGAAAAGATATAAATGGAGGATGATCTAACAGTAGTGTAAACATCTTAATTGAAGTTGCAGAAGTTGCGGAGGTTGCCAATTAATCTTTTTCTTTTCCATCACGTGTTTTATATTAAACTTTCTATTTCTTCATCTGATGGTTATGTTTAGGAAGTTAGCTTGGTGCACAAATAACATTGCAGATATTTATTAATCTGTTTAGAATTTCTTCTGTTAGTACAAATTTTTGTTTTATTTATTGAATGTTCCTTCTCAAACATTGTTGTGGCATTACTCAATAAGTTATACTGACATTTTTCCTTGTTTCATTAGACCCGAATCCTGCACTTCGAAATAACGCCTCCGAAAGCACTTCTGCAAGTGGTAGAAATGAAGACAAAAGCAAGAAACCATCAACATCTCGTTTGGGAAGTAATATTCACACACTGAAACATGATGACGATGATGGGAAGTTCAATGATAGAAATGCCTTCTGGAATGGTAATTCTACACAGTATGGTGGCAATGATGATGCCAAATAATATCTGTGATTTTAAACTGTAATCTACTCTGTTCTTTTCACCAGATCCCTAATTTTCTGCTTTCTGCTTCCTACCTTGCTAATGAGTTTGATCTGAACATAGAGAATTGTAGATAATAATAAAAAAGCTATGGAGCCTCTGATAGTTCTCGTTGTTTTTTATAATATTGTTGAGTTCTTTTCTATTCATATAGGAAGGGTTGAAAGAACAATGAATCCCATGAAATAGTTTGGATAATTATCAACTCGTCATACTTTTGAACCTTTTGAGTTTCAAATATTTGTACTTCCTGGATAATCATAATGTTAGTCTTTAATTTTGATTTGACACAAGGTATTCTGACCATCCTTAATTATTTAATTGACCACTTTAATATATTTTAAATTAATTTTTTTTTATCCTTTTTTGTAAAAAATTATAAACTGATTCGATAGTATGTTATCAAAACATACAAAAGAATTTAGTAGTCGGCTGTTGAAATAATATAAACATTCGGCAGAGTAGTGTCAAAGGGTGATATAAATAGCCTGAATGTCTTGATTTTTGAGTCTAGTCCAGCCATTCGTGCTAGCCCATTTAACTTTATTATGGTGGGTCATGGGTGGGCATCATACGGCTTGGCACAATCTAAATTAATTTGCAATAACAGATGCCGCAGTAAGGTGCTAAAATCTAATGCAATTTGAAATTCAGCATTAAAATAGCCTTATAAAAAATTTCCAATGATTTTTAACATGATGAACCAATTAATCCATTTGGTATTGTGAAGCTAAGTTTACTAATTAATAAATAAACCCAAAGAACCTTGTCTTGCAAATAATTTATTGCATAACTTATAGACAACAAGTGAATTCATATATTTGTTTTTTTTTTTTTGGCTTTTNAATTCATATATTTGTTTTTTTTTTTGGCTTTTGTAGATTTTACCCATTTGAATTTTGGGTTCAATCTCCCTTTACCACTAAAAAAAAAATTGTGCTAATTTACCATATGAATTAAAAATTTGTTGCAATGTCATTATGTTTAAAAAAAAAAAAAAAAATTGTGCTAATTTACCACATGAATTAAAAATTTGTTGCAATGTCATTATGTTTAGAGTTTGAGTTAATTACAATTATATACTTTAACTATACGCTACTTTTCAACTTAGTACCTCAACTTTAAAAAGTTACATTAGAGTACCTCAACTATGAAATCTTGTCAATTAAATACCTTCGTTACAATTAAGTATCTCAACTTTAAATAGCTTTTCAAGTTAGTACTTCAACTTTTCTTTTTATTTTCATATTTTTTATAACTTCATATTTTTACAAATTTTGAGACATGTTTACATTTCAATCATTTTAATCGGGAGCGTTCATTATTGAATTGACTTTAATTAGAACCAAGGAATTTAATTTCGAATTTCGAAAAAATTTTGAGGGTTAAAAAACACAGAAATATAGAATTTCATTTTGAAAAAATTTCAATTTCATTAGAAATTGGGTCAATTACAAAAAAATCACAAAAGTAATTTAACTAGGCCTGGGCACGGTTCGATTCAACTCAAACCGGGCCTGAAACCATGCGCCGCGTCGGCACTAGAGTGCCGATCTAGTTTGGCATTGAAAACCACCGTTTGTGGTGAAAAACCAAACCAAACCAAACATTTCTGGTGCCAGTCTGGTTCGGCGTCGCCGGCAATGACCTGGTTTTTCGCAACTGGTTTTGCGACTAGGCTTGATCTGGGGAGGCAGAGACCATAGGGAGATAGGGGAGAAGGAGGTGAGCATGATGACCCTGGCCTCGTCGCCAGCCGTCGCCCGAGGGCGGCAGATCGAATAGTAAGCAAAGAAATGATCAGAGAGAGAAGATAGATAAGAGATAAGAGATCTGGGAGAGAGGCCATGGGGAGGGAGAGTCTGGTGGTGATATCACCGCCTAGCTCGCCGGCGTCACGCCGGACTAAGGAGAGGTTGCGTCGCTGGAGAAAGGAGAGAGAGCAAAGAGAAAGAGAGTGAGAAATGAAAGAGGAAAGGAAAAAAAAATAAAGGGAGGTAAAGGAAAAAATAAAAAATGTTTAAAGTTTCAATTGGGGTTTGGTTTGGGGTTTCAATGGGATTTGGGGTTTCAATTGGGGTTTGGTGTTTATACTTATATACCCTAATCTATAACTTATAA
>QANT01002751.1:0-24397 GCA_003254885.1 Purshia tridentata
TCTTGCCCTCTAAATTATAATCTATTAGTCTCTTGCCACGTGCGTTGTGTGTAACAATTGATCTTTTTAAATATTTAATTGAAATTTTTAATAATTTATTTGTCTTAAAATAATGGTAGTAGAAAAGTGGATTACTAAAAATAAGAGTGCAAATTTTTTTTTTAATTCTAATTATTCTATTTTACTTTTTTATCTTTTGTTAATAAATAATGTTATCAGTATCTATTTTGTAAATAAGAGTATTTTTAAAAATTACAAGTTTAACCATTTTACTTTCCTTCCCTCATTCTACTCCCCTTCTAACTATATATATATATATATATAAATACTGCATATGGTTGGCATAACAATACTAATAACTTTTTCTTTATTTTTGCTCTCAAGACATTCAATTTGAAGAGAAATCAAATCACCTTGTGTTAACGAAGATTAATGTAACTTTTTTTTTTTTGTTTATAGCAACGAAGTAAGTTTTTTTTTTTTTGTTCAATTAAGTAAGTTTATTTTATCAGGATGTAATTAAGATTTTGTTTGGGATAAACTGGAAATATTTTCGAAAAACATGAGCCACGAGTCTGGTCCCCAAAACTGGACCCAATTTATCACGTCCAAGATGTGGTGAAATCCAAGCAATCTAACTGGGTCCCACTCCCACGCTATGTAAAGCTCAACGACATTCATTCATATCGTTGATTTATCGTGTCAAGACTATTATATCGCAAGAGAAATTCAATATATATCACACTATTTGAATTTTACTTTCATTAATAAAATTTAAAAGGCCGTATAAAATTAAAATATTATATAATTAATTATGTATTTTAGCAAATGGATCTGAATTGGATATTCTCGGGGCGGCCGGCACCCATATTCAGATAGGAATGAGGAATCCAAAGCCGAAGTGTAAGCAGGAAGCAACATTATTCCCATTGCCATTAATACATGCAAATGTGCAATGCAGTCCACAACTTGAGATTGGCCGGGTCGGGTGGGTGGCCTTAGTTGGGGGGACCCATGTGCGAGCCTCTTCTGAATACTCATATAATGCCGCCAAGGCAGCCTTCTGCTTCAATATTATTTAGATTGCTGGCCCCTAAAATCATTGAATTTGGTTTTAAAAAGACGTGGCATATATCGCGCAAGCACTAGTACAACATCATGCGAAACTATTTGAAAGTTTATTTTTTTTATGTAAGAAAAGTTCTTGGATCCATCCCTTATAGTGAGGATTGCATAAATGAAGAGTTAATTATACTTTACACCCTCAAAGTCTGGGTTGTTATTTATTTTGTCCTACGACTTTTAAAATTTTATAATTTACACCAATTCTCGAATTGAGAGATTCATGAATCAGGATCAGCTTCTATGAAATGGTTTTACGGAATTCAGATAATTTTTGTAGCTGTCCCAAATTCAAGTTGATTATAGCTAACGTTAGATCCATCTTTGGGATTCCATCATCCATTAATGTGACCTTATTTGACATTTCTTTTCAAGTATTATTTCCTTCCGTTAAAGTGACAGATGGAACCTACATTTTCTTATATGGCAAATAATGAGACATCCACCGTGATTTAATTTGTTGTGGCATGTGCCATGTCAAATGAAATATATATACATGGGCAATTTGGACAAAAAATAGGTATTTGATTTTATACAAAATAGGCCTTAACATAAACTAGACTGGATGTCTTATTATATGCCACATAAGAAACCACATGAGTCTCATAGTTTTCACATAAACAAATAATACTTCAATGAAAAATCAAAATTGATCAATGTAACTGAGAGAAAAAATTGAAAAAAAAGATCTAATGTAAGGATGAATATGGTAATTTCGAAAGTCGATCATTATACAACAATTCAAATCTAGAGGATGTACATTTAGCTAGTGTAATCAACCCTTTATTAGTAAACATTACAACGATCATTTTTTTAATCATTCTAGTAGGTGTACGCAAAAACAAGTTTTAATTAAAAATGCCAGCATGGAAAGCTCAAATTAGTTGTTAGAGCTACAAACGTGCATGGTGCCATGCATGGTGGAGCAAATAAAACAAGATTCAATAAATATATAATGGCTACAGTGTCAGCCAATATACACATATTAATGTCAATTTGCGGCCGGTCACATTTAAATATTAACCGGCTTCACAAGAATCACAACCATCCATCGAGAAAATATTCTCAGGAAAGTTAGGTTCGAAAAAAATAAAAGTTAAATCCAGAAAAAGGAAAAAAGTTCCATTTTCTTTCGAAACAAACACAAGGTATCCGACAAAAATTCCTCCAAAATATCGCGAGAAATTAAACAGGCACGTTAACATGGGATCAGATCGGTCAGATGGGTTTCGCTGTATGTAGTAAACCACGTGCTGACGTGCATAGATGCATCAAAGTTCGCAGAAATCAGGAGAAAAGCGATTTGCCTAAACGAGATTTTATAGATAGTTTAATGAGCTGACCGATGAAGGGGAGAGAGAGAGAGAGAGAGAGAGAGAGACCCCACTCTCTCCCTCCTAAAGGAACAAAGTTTTTATAGAGCTGTAAGAGAGAGAGATGTTGTTGTGTATATTTCTTGCATTGGATCCTTCGCCGAAGAGGGTTTTGAAAGCTCTTCCCCCACATTCTCTCTCTCTCTCTCTGTGTTTTTCTTGAGGGCTAAAATCCATAGAAGCTGATGGAAAGAAAATCAGTAAACAAACCCCAAAGAAAGGTGGTTATTTGGTGATAATATTTTTAGTTACTTATTTGATCTGTAAAATCAACCGTCTCTCTTTTCACTTTTTCTTCCTACTTTTTCGTTTGTTTTGGTCCGTCTTTGTATCAAATCGATCTCTTTCATTCTCTGTCCATCAATATTTCAAGTCAATTCCAGGCGAAGATTTCCACGACGATTCAAAGCCATGGAAATCAAATTCTTGGTGCGACCCAACTTGGAGTTTCGTCAACACGAGTGCTCAATTGCGCGTATAACAGCCGACAAAGTTAAAGACGAAGAACATGATCATCATCATCCCGAGCTTCATGAGCAAGAGCAATTGGAAGAAAAGCAAGAGGATAACTTCGACATGTTTGTTTCTTCCTTGAAGGTCAAAATTCCATTTGTTGGAGAATTCAGAGTGCAGCAAGACCATGACGGCGACGATGGCAACGCTGGCAACGATGGGTTGAAGACTCCGACGTCTTCGGATCACAAAATCACAGCGACCTTGCAATGCCCACCTGCACCGAGAAAACCCAAATCACTGCCACTAAAGAAGCGGAAAGCAAACCGGAAGAGACTTTTGCTTGATCTGCCCACCGACATCGATTCGTTATTTCCTCCAATTGTTGTTGCGGATCTTGGCGCTAAGATTGTCAAGAAAGTTAGACGAACAAGCGATGTTCATGCCTGCAGCTCATGATCATAATAATTTACAGAATTAATTTCAAATATCTATTTTATGTACGTGAACGATTTATATCTTTTCTTTTTGTTTTTTTGTTTGGAAGTCCAATTCCACATCTTATGGAATTCAATTTCTATCTATGGTAATGAGGTTGCAGTTCAACGTTGTTCTTCTCCATTTTTATTTTATAGGGACATAAATAAGGTACTCTTTCTATCACTTGGATGAGTTATATACAGACCCATTAGTTAATGTGGCACTTGACCCAGATCGGAATTAATGTGTAACAATTATGGCATAGGATTCCAATGATAGCTAGCCACTCTATAGCCCATGCAAATACTATTGAATCAAGGTATTTATTACAATTTGTGTTGCCTGGAATATTAATTAATGTAGGTGATTCACAGGATTAATGGCATTGACTTTCTCAGCATATTGACCTGTCCAACATATATCCCTGATCAGCATCGTTGTTAGCAATGGGGGGTGAGCAAACCCATGTGGTATCTGGACCAAAAAAAAAACCCCCCATGTGGTATATTCACCTCTCCAGATGGACACAATTATATATCTAATAAATATGAACACATAGTTATGGCAATGAATTAAGAGTGTCTCTGACTTCAAGGAACTCATGAGAGAGGGGGTTTGGCCCCCACCTTCACTTTATCACACCCAAAATGCATGCCTTTTTTACTTACATAACTTACTGAATAAATTATTGTACCTGGCTAGCTACCTAGCATGCAATCAAAATGTGTGCAACTATCAATTCCATCTAACTATTTCTTCATCCAAACCCCAAATGGATATTGGGTTGAAAGCTAGGTAGGTAGCCAAGACCTCTGTGTCACTGCCTTGCGTTTGTGTACATTTTTATTTTCTTCTTTTTTATACTGACAAGGAATTTTTGTTTCAGCTACGTACCTTGCAATTTTTTGTTGTTTTCTTTATTCTGTTGGTTTTTGGGATTTGGAAATACTTGATTCCAGAGTCGAAGGGTTCATTTATAACAATTAATTTGAAATTTCTAACTGCACTATCTGATAAAGTGATCAGACTTTATGGTGCATAATTGATTCTTCTGCAAAGGATGGCAATTTTGTACATGCATTATAATTAAGTTGTATCAGGGGATCACATGATCTGATCTTCAATTGATATTATCTTCTTAGTCAAACAATTAACTCTAATATATGAAAGGTTAATTTTGAAGCTAGTTCAAGTGTACGTTGAGAGTATGTGTTAGGATTATGATAAGTTTATCAAATTAATGTAACAAAAACAAAAATAAAAACAATTAATTTTGATGCCACTAGTTGGAGATGACATGATTCAGCCTTCATCTTGCACAGTACTGATATTGTTAATTAATTAGTAATTGATTAACTTAACCATTGTATTTAATCTAAAATTTCTAACAACTTCGACTATTTATTTGCAATAGAGTATCTGGTCGTAGGATTCTAAAATCATTGGTCGATCTTATAATTTAATGCAACGAAGCATGCAATGCGGTCGAGCTAGTGGATTTAGAAGATAATGGCTACCCAGCAAGGTGCCAAGACATGTTATTTTGTATCCACGACTATAATAAGCCTGTCGGCCGTTTTGGTTTCATCACAATCATTTCGAATTATCGTTTAAGCATTCTAATAAACAGTAATTACGAGGAGCCACCGATATAATGATATGCTTCAATTTTTATAATTAAAAAATATTTTTATATATATTGTGGAGGTTTGAAAGCCAAAACTGTAAACAACTAAACATCATTAATTTTGTGACTCAGTGCATTGCAAGTTATATACCACATATTCTTATGCAGTACTATTCAGAATTTCAGAGCTGTGGAAGGTACATGTTAAAATGTGTCATGCGCCGACTGCTTTAATACAGCCATAAACGTACGCTACGTGCTCTTATATGCATGCAGTGTTTGTCTCAGCCTCTCAGGTAAGGCCAATAGTGATGTATAAATGCTCGGATATATTGATATGAATAATTTACCCAAAACAAAAAACAAATGCAGTTACAATATTGTATAATAATACAATGATTGGGGAACAAAAAAATTATTGATAGCAAGGAATATATAATTTGAAGAAAATATTCTAACTATGTACGTTTGGAGTGGGACATGGAATTAACTAAGAAGATTCGAATTGAATAGTTTTAAAGCATCGTTTTTTCATTTGTTGAAGATGCGTTATTAGATATTGATCATTACAAACAGGACTTCGAACTAGGACATCTGCGTATCCTTAATTTTCAGTTAAACTAGGTTTCATTTGGATTTTACTAATAATTGGGAGATATTTTGAGCTTCAATATTGGCTGGTTGTAATATCTACTAGATGGGCTCTCAACCATTGGAAATTGGAATGGGCCAAGAAATGCTTCAATGAGTAACTAATCACGAGACAACACTTCCTTTGCTTTGAACAATTTACTCAAGTACGTAAAGCCATAACTTGGGCTCATTTCTCCACTTTGGGCCATCAAATTGGTGGGGGTTTCAGGCCCATTCTGGCCCAAACGCCCATGCTCCCAAACCCTCACAAGTCGTTATTATTTGAGATCAACTTAAGACACCAATACAAAAAAGAAAAAAAAGGGGCTCTATTAGGACTTAGGGTGGCACAAGTTCTATAAGGTCTCTGAGCATTTTATGTATAAAGCCTGTCTAAAACACACTTTACAAGAAAAATATTATGAAAATATACTTGAGAGAGCTCATCAGAAAGAGTTAAGCAGGCCGATCAATGTACATTTACCTAATTTTCTTTTATTTTCAGTACAAAATCAAAATCATAAAATTTAGAATTTAACACAATATATAAAGAGTATAAAATTTAAGAACGCGAAGTAATTGCCTTACTTGACTCACTTTTAGTAATAGGATCCAAAAAAGATGGTTGGTAATATTTTACAGGTCTCTGAGCATTTTATGTATAAAGCCTGTCTAACACACACTTTACAAGAAAAATTTAATGAAAATATACTTGAGAGAGCTCATCAGAAAGAGTTAAGCAGGCCGGTCAATGTACATTTACCTAATTTTCTTTCATTTTCAGTACAACATCACAAAATAAATCATAAAATTTAGAATCTAACACAATATATAAAGAGTCTATAAAATTTAAGAACACGAAGTAATTGCCTTACTTGACTCACTTTTAGTTATAGGATCCAAAAAAGATGGTTGGTAATATTTTACTCAAATTTGGTCAAAAAGTTATAAATTTAACATTAAAAATTGAGAAGTATCATGTACTTTCGCTGTGAACAGCTGGAATCATGAAATTATTAGATTTTACACCAGAAAAGAAGAAGATATGGAGAAGGCAACAGGTCATTAATTTGCTTCCAATAAGTCTATGTCATATATTGTGTGGGCCCATTAGGTAAAAGTATTGGGCTTGGTCTCTCGACAAGAAGGGCTTGTGGGCCGAAGAAAAGGCACACTCAATGGCAGTGTTATTATTGCCATCCAATCATCCCAAAAGCAAAAGTGTCTCTCTTTTTCAAATCAATATGCTTTATTGGATACGTGTCCACAATCTTAGTCAAAATTAAAGTACTACATTTATTAAATTTACATTGCTGACCAGATTTATTTATAGGGTAACTTTGATGTTCTCGTTTATGAAAAATGTGAACGTTATATTTTTGGTCGTTTAAAAATCAAAACCGTCCGTTTTTGGTACTCAATTTTGATCATTGTATTGCATTGTCAAATATTCCACTTTAAGGCATTCTTGATATTAATTTCGGGTTGAAAATTCAGACGAGTAGTTAGAAAAATTGAACTTCTAAATCATGAATATTTTTTTTTTGGGGTCAAAAATCAAGATGAATTTGAATTTGATTGGTTTGGGTTGGTAATTGTCAATTTTAGACTCAACATGTACTCATTCCAACTAGTCCATATAAGTTCAAATTGGGTTCGGTTTCAGGTGTAACCCACACAAGTTTCACCCTAATGCCTTATCATTTTGTAGTACAGCTCCTGAACCGTTCTTGGATTTATGCTTTTGATTTATCTTGGTACAAATTATTCTGTTTTCTCTTTCTAGTCAACACTCAACAAAACCCAAGAAAAGCAGCGAGAAACAGTGCTTAACAAATGATTACATCTCTTACTCATCATTTCTCACTCCTTTTGACTCTGGTCTTTTTGTTACTAACTTACTACTACTCTGCATCTCTCCTCCAAGTGAAGAGCTTAATCTCTTGTACATAAACAAGGTCCTCTATATAGAGTTACCAAAGCTAGTTACCACACCTGGTTTACATGACTCACCTATGAGAGTCTGAGACACTGAAGGCCCTGTGTGCATAGCTACATTGCCAATTTAAGGAAATGACAGTTCCTTCATTTACCTGAAGTGACCTTATTTACTACATCAATCACAGCAGCACAAGTGCTTGACCGTTGGCAGACATGGCTCAGCAGGTACTGCCTTGTCTTCTCTCTCATTCTCTTTGGATTTTTCTATCTGGGTTCAACATCGCATTTTCTTTTACTGTGAATTTCAATGATGGGTCTGTTTTTTCCTATAATTTCTCAGGTTTGTGGGTCTAGCTTTTCCTATCACATTGTTCTTGTTTCTTAATTAAAAGTGGCCTTGTTCAATTTGTCTTTATGTGTTAGAGGCTTTATGCATGATTTCCCTGACTGATATGATTGTAGGAGGAAGGCTGGCCTCTGGGTTTGCAGCCAATGCATGTGAGAGTTGGGCTGGCTAGAAACAATGAATTTTCTGGATCAATGTCATTCAACACTTTACTCACTGGTTCTCCAACTTCCTCTACAGATTCTTCATCAGATCTAGACACAGAGGTCAGTATAAATTACAGGCATTAAGGTGAAAATTTGGCTACTGTACGGTTTCTCATGCTAGTCTTATCTTTGATGGTTCTGTAGGAATTTAGTAGTCAAACAGGTCACATATACGTGCATACATGTGAGTGTGTGTGTGTGGGGCAGTACCTTCTGTTTTGTTGCTTTCAGCTTGTTTTCTTCATGCGCAGATATGCTTGAATGAAAACTGGTTTTTTATTTTTTTTAGGCATGCAGATGGAAATGAGGAAGAAGAAAAGAAATGCTAGGTGATTTTGGGATTGAAAAATATATAACTCAGAATGTTCATTAATCTGTTTGTTGTTATTGTTACCCTTCTAATTACTTTATGGATAGCCTTTGTCCTTTAGGAATCAACAAAACACTAATTAATACCCATCTTTTCCCTACTCATCCTAAACAGGCTAAACCTTATTCATGTTGTATATAAAACATCATGTCATTTGTTGCCTCTAATACCCTTTACAATGCTGAGTTGGGGCACGCGCGCGCGCACACACACACCCTTGATAATTGTTTACACTGGTACTATTCTGGACAAGACTCCACTATTAATGCACTGTACCTGTGATGGCACCACTCTGCATCAATTAGTTACTAGGATTGTACTAATCGACCCACAGTACTAGTGACATCAGTCTGAATGAAGCTACAATGCTACATTATGGTCTTATATATCATATAGTGAGCAAGACTATTGAATGGTAGTTATCTATAAAGCAGAGAAAAGCTAGTACATATATACAGTGTGTTACAGTATACGAACACTGACCCTAAACAATGCCCTAAAGCTGTAAAGCTTATCATCCTTAGGCATCCATTCTAAATAATGTGATGCAGTAAATATTTTTTTTGTGGTCAAAATAAAACTTCATAGAAGGCCGAAGGGAGAGACCCAAAGGGTGCCCCTAACCCAAACCACGAAGCAGAACAACTGAATAGACCAACAGAAAGCATGATGAGTAAATATGCATCCTTTGATCTTGATTACATAGGCCTCATGTATCATGTATGTAAAATAACCAGGTAAGCTATGCATAATTATAATATTTAGAAACAGAATATTATTACAAGAAAAAAAGAATATATGAACTTGAAGCATGTATATTAAGTAACATTATGTGTTGCTGTTGGGGTAATGGACCAAAACTGTATACCTCTTGAAAGGATAAGAAATTGGTGAAGGAATGTGCTAATCTATTACATGTTAAATTCTGTAATTTGGATAGTGTTAAGTGCTTTTGTACATGTTCTATGACTAATCTTAACGCAAAATGTCTTTGGTTGGTTGCAGTCGACAGGGTCTTTTTTCCATGATAGGAGCATCACACTTGGGAGCCTTATAGGAATCAATAGCATTCTAGAGCTATCAAGAAGATCACTTAGGGGAAGAAAAACTGATCAGGCATGCAAGGACAGGAAGAGCAACAACACCACCAAGTTCAGAATGTGCTTTTTCTCTTTATGCTCCAGGGACAGTACAGATGGTGAAAATGTGACGAATCAACCTGTATCCCTTGGTCACTTCCTTGCAGTGGAGAGAAGAGCAACCAATGAATATGGAAGAAACGCAAACCGACACCCCCCTATTTATGGACCAGATGATGAGCTTGCCATGGCTGATCAGCCTGTTGCTGAACCCAACTCACTATTTGTTAATGGTCAAGTTGCTCCTCCTCAATCTAGTCCATGGCTTGGTTCGGATGTTGACAGGAGAAAACCAGTGCTATTTTCATGGATGTGTGGACAACTCTCTCGCTGAATAAGGATATATTTATTTTGTGTCTCAATCGAAATTTCATGTTATTGAAAGAAATAAAGAGGTCAGTTCCATTGCCATTTTAATTTGTCTGAGGGAAAGGCAATCTGTATCTGTCTCACCTCTATGGAGCAGATTAAGCTATATTTCATACTAGTAGCTAGGATTTAGCTTGATTAATTTCCTTCTGCGATATGTATGGTACAAATGCAGATGTTGGGGTGCACTATTCACACTTCGTAGAAAGTATTTTGTTTGCTCTCTCCTGGAGGAATGCAAATAACAACATTAGTATGTCATTGTTGATATTTGCACTCCTCCAATGAAGTGCATGTTGAATTTTTGTTCCAAAAGGATAGTGACAGAGATCCACGTGGGCTGGGGCCAAACTGCCCTGGTATCCTAGGTACTCTGTCCTACCTAATGACTAGATGGCCCGAGAATCTGTAAGGGAGAGAAAATTGCGTACACTATTCAACTTTTCTCAGTTTACCACCAAATAGGATCTGTTCCATAATACATACACATAGCATATTTGTTACTTTTTAGGGGAAAATAAACTTGTGTAACTTCCCCATTTTAATATCTCTCTAATAGTCTCTATTAAGATTAAGACATTAAAAGATAAACATGAAAACTGAGTTGTGCTCTCACATTAGTTACCAAAAAAGAAAAACTGAGTTGTGTTGGCATATAAACGGTACAATTGACGTGACCTGGTCCTCAGTCCCCAGGGTGGAACCCAGGAACCAGTCAATAGTCTGTCAACGTCAGACGAGACCTTTATACTGTCCATTCTCATGCTTCACCAGACAACATCATGACTGACATAAATGGAGAAAAGACCATCCAAAACGGGCCATACCCGTTTGGTACTTGGTATGTGTCCAAGATTCATTATATCGAAGGCCAACTGAAATCCAGCCCCACACAGTTAAGTGGGCCTGCCCATTTCGTTGCTTTTCACACACTCACAGGCCGAGCTTCTATCCTTCAAGTCAACATCTTGTCAGATAATGTACATTGTGACACTGACCCACCCCAACTGTCCTTTTTGGTGATCCAACTTCAATTTTATTTTGGGATCGTACAATACAACCAATAAACATACCATCACATGATCCATTCCCCAGTGACTTTTTTATTTGTGTTTTTCTTTGTCCCACGTAATCCCATTCTTATGATTGACCAAAAAAATCTAATTTCTATGATTGACCAAAATAATCGCATTTCTATTTATTGACCAAAACAATTCCCAGTCCTATACACAAACTACGGAAATATAAAAATATCTCCAGCAAAAAAATTAAATTAATATTACATGTCACACAGAAAGAGAAGGGCTCGGTCGGGGTCAAAAGCACAACACATATCCTTGACTCTTTCTAAGGATTCTGTGACTGTCTGTCCGTCCAGGCAGAACAGCAGCCATTCAAGAAAATTGAATTTTACTTTCATACTTTGAACAAGAAAAATAATTTCTTCCCTTTTTTTTTTGTTTTCCTTCCCAATTCAAATATCTAATAGACTCTCAAATCACCAACTAATAGGAACCTTGAATCTCAAGTAAACAAATATTACATGACCAACACATCTCAACCCAACCCAGGCCTGCAACTCACTTCTTTGCTTATTTTCCAAGTCTACATAACAGATGGCTTTTATCTGTACATACCAAAAGGGTCGAGCACCGGCAGAAGCTTCAGAGAACTTCTCTCTTTCGCAATTGCATGAAAGAAAACCCTTGGATCACATATGGAATCTTACTGATTGCCAAATGCCACCAAGCATCAAGGCTTTTCAACCCATTCATTCTCAGCAACAATCCTTCCTGAGCCACGGCCGCCCATCTTTCCAAAAGAACCCATTGCCGATAAGCTCTTGAAGCTACTGCTGCCCTCACTGAAGTTTCTGGACTTCCTTGCCTTTCTTAGCTTGGAGGAATTGTTATCACCAATATCATGATCAGCATCATCATAAATTTTGATCTTTGCAACTACCAGACGGGCAATGGTGCTTCGACAGAATGGGCAAACTGGTGGGGTTAGGCATAATGTGGTTGGGTTAGGCTTGTTATGGCAGCAGAGGGCTAGAGTGCATTGTGCACACATTTGGTGGCCACAATTCTGGACTTCAATTGTACACACCTGCTCAAAGCATATGCAGCACAGATCTGAATCGCTTGCCTGCAATAAACAAATGTCCCGATGAATATTTTGGCACCATGCATTAAAAATATGCTATAGGGTTCACACGACTGCTTAATAAATAGAACTTTCTGAACTTTTGAGTCCTAAAAACCATAACAGAAATTAACTTACGAAGAGTGGTAACTAGTTAAAGATGCAATTAAGCATACCATGCAAAGACAAAAGTACAAGTGTCTATTGTTAGGTTTCAGAAAACTCTACTGAGAGTTTTGAGACTCATGGCCCAGGACCCTGTGTGAGTTGGGACACCTTTTTTATAGGTAATTAAAAAAAAACACACACATTTCCAAAAAGTGGGAAGGTACCTCAGACAGATTGTCATCCATCCCTATATCAGAATGCGATGGAGATGGAAGAGAGTAAGCAGTTCCTTTCAAGATGTTCTTCTCCCTCTCCCTGTTTGCATCCATTAAGGCCTGTTCTAACAGAGCTTTTGCCTCCTGATTAAGCTCACTAATAAACTTCAACGGTGAAGGCCACACAAGAGGCTCAGCTGATGAAGGATTTAGCATGGCTGCACAAGCTCCATGTTTGTGTTTCAAAGCAACTATATATGGTATTCTTCTGCATATACACAAGCACATAACATATAGTTTAAATTATGTGTTTACAATAGGGATGCATGTATGCTAGGAATTTGATCTTCAAATATATATAAAATAAAAGAATATAAATTATACCCGGATGTATCTCTTTGAAGACGATCTGCGCCCCATGCCAACAATCCACGTATGCAATCTAGAGAACCCCCTCTAGCCGCCAAATGAAGTGGAGTGCTCCCTGGGCAGCTGTAAACAGATATTTGTCAATCTACAAAACAAATCAACATCCTAGACTAATGAGGATTAAGAACTTCAGAGGAATTTTTACCCATATCCACCAGTTGAAGCACAAACAATAGCTCCGTTGTATAACAAAATATGTACACATTCAGGCCTACTTCGACGGGCTGCCAAGTGCAATGGTGTTGCTCCCCTACCATCTCTAATATTCACAAATCGTGCAAATCCCCTGATATTCATACCAACAAATCAATTAAAAAATGGCCAGATCAATCAAAGAGAGGACCAATCACCTGGGAGAGTAAAAGGAAACCAACCAAGAAACAGCAACAGGACTTGAATGAGCAGCAGAAATAATGGCTTGGAGACAATCAGAATGGCCATAGTAAGCAGCATAATGCAAACAGGTTCTTCCATTAAGGGAATCAAACTTTAATACCTGATAAATATTCCACATTAATTTCATACTTCATAATTGCAAACGAAAATTTGCAAATCTAAAAGAACCAAAAGTTGTGATTTTTACATACATTTGCTCCTACTTCAAGAAGCTTTCGCACGCACAAGATCTTGCCATGCATTGCAGCCAACATAAGCGGAGTCTGAACCATTTACAATCAACAAAACACGAGACAATTAAAAGAAGCAAAATTAAACCACAAAGTTCAAACATTTCCCCAGCAACAGAATTCCAAATTCAGAGCAAAAGTTACCTGCTTGTGACGATTCAACGCATTTGGATTTACAGATCGCTCTAAGAGCATAGAAAGAATCTGCCAATCAGACAGACAATGAAAAAAAGAAACTCATAAATCAAACATTCAAATTTCAAACCGCGTAAAGATTGTACCAAATAAAAAAACACTGATTTCCCACCGAGAATCAAAAACCCAGAAAAACTCATTTACTATCCAAAAAAAATCTTGAAAAAAATGAGTGAAATCCCATGAAACAACAAAGTGGAGGCAAAGAACCCACCTCGATCTGGCCATTAGCAGCAGCAATATGAAGGGCAGAGTGACGATCGTAGACAGTGGTGTGGCGCAAGAGAGTTGGGTCTCTCTCTAGCAAAGCTTCCACAGTGTCCAACTCCCCAAACTGCACAGCACTGAACAGCCCATGTTCATCACTCGCTCTGCAACTCAACCCCTGACCCATCTCTGTCTCTCTCCCTCTGTCTTTCTCTCTCTCTCTCTGTCTTTCTCTCTCTCTGTCTCTCTCTCTGTGACTCAGTGGGGGCACTTCACCACCAGAAAAATGGCAAGCGCTCCACCTCTAAATTGAAGGTGGTGAAGGTGGTGAAGGTGGTGACCTCCATCGCTCTCCGAATGAAAAGGTTTCACATTTATGCATTTCCAAGTCTAGAGAAAGAGAGAAACCATTGGAGTCTAGAGCTGACCGTGTCAGTGTTAGGGCAGTCACTGGGACTGACTTTGGGCAGCAGTCAGATATTTCTGGGGCAGTTAGATTCCTACTCAGTACAATGGGCCAACCAGTCTTGAACTCAAATTACACTCGGCTTCGATTATTCAAACCGGGTCTCTCAAATCAATCTCACCCGTTGCAGTGTTTGACTCTAGCTGCCTTTACCGTTGGATTGGGAATAATAGATTGTTAAATAATAAAAAAACCAAGTAATTTATTTTAATTTTGTTGCTTTACCGTCTTTGACTGATCATGTTTATTTTGGGTACCAGGACAAGGACACAAATATCTATTTATTTTTTTTATTTTTTTAATCTTTTTTTGGTCTGAATATCATTGATTGTCACTCCCCACTTTGTATTTTTTGTTATTTATTGAAAAAACAAATAACAATATTATTTTGGTGATATTATTTGCACACGTTCGGAAAGAGTGTGTGTAGATGGCCTTCCCTTTATTGATTTTAGCAGAATTAGCTGTTGATAATCGATATGAGACTTCATTTATTGTATATGGTAAATATACTTGAAAAGGAACATGAAGTGGTAGGTTTCTCATTTTATTGTAATAGTAAGTTATTATGTCAATTATTCCTTACTTTCTTAACATTTTCGTTACATTTTATCAATAGAACCACATCTAGAGACGTGGGTATTCAGATTTCTAAAATCCAACTAAATTAATGTGATATTAAAATAAATCTTATGCTTCACTACAATCAAAGCAATGGCATGGCATAGTTTAAAATAAGGTTTTCATTACCTTTGTTGGGATCAAGTCCATTTTCTACTTGTCTATGCAAAATTACATGGCCAAAAAGTAAGACTTTAATAATGAGATCTATATTAAAGTGGTTTATTTTTAAGAAAGACAAAAGGTTGTTTTGGGATTCATTTTTATTTGTAGGAAGCATATGAAAGATGCTAAAATATGCTTAGAAAATTATCAGCATATCAATCTTCTTGCAGGATGCAAATCGGGTTCTACAAAAAGTAATATCCTCCATTCCTCCTCCAACAAGCATTTGGTACCTGGCTTTTGTCAAGTAATCCCCATTACTTATGATGTCCAATCCAAAGCAAAGAATACATTCAACCACTATTTATGATGGGTTTTTCTTTTCATCTTTTTGTTTGTTCCAAAACAATCTCTCTTTTCACATTATCTAATAAACATTCTTCACCCACCTTCTTTTTACTATTTTAATTACGTAGTATATTTTTATGATTCAAACTATTCATTTTTTAAATCATTATTTGAACATAATCTCTGTAATAAATCAACTAAATTATAAATTGTTTAGTTATGTAGTAGTTATCAAATAAATAAATGGTTAATCAAATTATTACCAAAAAATCATCACAGTTATATATCGTATGTTTATTTGATTATAGTTACATAGCATTCCTCTAATATTAACACTTAGAAGCATTAATTTGTTTTTGACATGCACTCCACTTAACACATAATCATCAGCATTATAACCTATGATTTAAAAAATTGTCTACTTGAAACTTGAACCTCAATTTAGAGCATGTTGTGTTTTATTATTTATACAGCTACCAAACACATGTTTTGTGTACAGATATGCTCTTGATATTGGTGTTCATGTGGTTTTTAGGACAATGTGTACAAGACACCACCAAATGAATTTCTTTCGTGTTCTTCCATTAGGGTGGTGTATTTTATTGAGAAAGAAATATTATTTAGTACAATCGTAAAACTATCATGTAATAGACGACGTGTTTATACTTATATAATATAATATTAATAAAATTTACTTATATTATAATGCATAAAATAATTATATTAGGTAACATTATAATAGTTATACATAACTTCTCTTGAATCATTTTAAATCTTGAATTGCCTAGTAACAAAGTTACGTATCATCTCTTCATCAAAGTAGGGATCGCATTGAATTTGTTTAAATGCTCCACTGTAAAAGCCTGTATATATAAACTCTTTCGGGCAAAAAAGAAAAGAAACGTGAAGTAGTTTTTTAATGCAAACTATTATTCTATTTCAAGCAGTAAGGCATTAATTCTTTGAGTTTGATTGACTACTCTTCCGTCTTCCCGGTTCTCACTTCACACCAAGCAAAGGCAACTTCTTCTTTATTTATTTATTTTTTAATTAATTGAATTTTTTAAACTTGGATTCATACTTTGTTTTTATTTCCCAAATCTTTTCGGTGCCAATAATATTATTGCCTCAACAATGCTCGATTATATTGTCGGTGTAGTATTTATATTATTACTTAATGTAGACAATTTTCTTAATTTTCATATATACGAAATGCGAATCAAGATTATTTATTAAATTGAAAATGTAATTTAGATTCAAAATTTGATAATATAAAATATTAATGTTGTTGAGCTGTCTTATATTAAAATATAATCATAATATCCTTATAGTCATAAGGGGCCACAGTGATATTTTGAAATTTGTATGGGCATTTGCAATGAAGTAAGGCATTTTTGTGAAAATGAATTTGAAGCCACATCTTCTCTTTCTGTTGTGCTTTCATTTTCTTCTCGATCGGTGTTGATGTGTGGGTTGATGGATCAGAATCTTAGATGTCAGATGCACCGTACAACTGTACAAGTGTAGTCTTGCTATAGGAGGCAACATGTCGGTACTTCTATTTTATTAAGTTAATTATGCAATAAATAATAATATGTGTCCAGGAAGATTGGGCATTATTAATAAATCTGCAGTGGAACCCATAAGGAAGGACACACAGTTTACCAGCAATGTCACATGTTCAGGTTTATCTAGTAAATGGTCTTCAATTCATGGGGACTGATCCATGTTTATTAATTTAAAAATTAAAATTAAAGACCGATATTTTATTTATTCAAATTTGAAATAATCTAAATGAATCTCATTCAAGATATTAAAATGTATGTATAAAATTCTTGTTATTAGGGTTTATTATTATTTTGAAAACGGATGCTTCTTGATTATGAAAAAAGAAAAAGAAAAAAACACACAAATATGTCTTGGGGCTTTCGTTAGAGATTTTGCTTATTCTCCAACAATAAATAATAAATATACCCACAAGGCCACAACCAAAGCATTCAATTCCCTCTTTATTTATTTAATTAATGTTCCAATTTTATTCTGCCAATAACTGCTAGCTAACTCATTCTTTTCTTCATTTTTACCCCATGCCTTTCGACAAAGAGCAAGGTTTAATACTTGAATAACAATTTAAACAACACCAACAGCAGCCTTCATAATTGATATTGTAGCAAGCAAAAGCCATCATTGGGGTTTATTAAATATTAAGGATCAAATCATGCCTAGTGGACATCTCTCTGTCTCTCTCTAATATTATTGAGGTGCAGGTGCCAGGTGGCAGAATCCTGCCCGTCAAAAAATAGTACTCTAGCCATTTTCTATCATTATATGGTCCACTCGGATGAGATGAAATGATATCATGTATCTGAAGATAACATAAATATATATAATATGTATATGTTCAATTTCAAAGAAAGATCTTTATGCACCCTCACTCCGCCCTCCACCTACATAAAACAAATATTAGTTAAAAAGACAATTACTATAATGACTTGTGTTCATGACATTGGAAATGCCTTAATTTGATGAATTTGATAGCGACTTACAAAGATAATTGAAGACAGTGGTTGCATGCAAATTGCCATATCTTATAAATATGATAAATGTAAATGGTACGTGTACTTAATATTTATTGGTGGTCAACTTGGAGTAAAAGATATTTAATTAGCCGCAAAGATATTATTTTAGAGGACTATTCTGTTCCACATGTTTCAATCGAACATGAAGGCTATAGCTATCTCTCTCTTTATTTCCTCACCAGCCAGCCTGCCCAATCACCCCACTAGTTGGTGCAATGTTATTATTGTCAAGGAATGTTTCCAAAATTAGCAAAAGCTTTTTGCATGGTCATCCCAATTCACCGGATTGAATCATGGAGTTTAGTAGTTTACGCATGCGTATCCGATGATTCACAAATATTAATATTAGTATCGAAGATTACAAATTACTCTTACACATGTGAAGGATCAATTAAGAACATCCTTTATATTTTAATTCTTTTAATTTTCAACTTAAACTCAATGTCACTAATGGACGATGTAGGCTATATATAAACTAAGGATTCCAAGAGACGTGAATCAAATCTCAGAAACTGACATTTTAAGTGTCATTGTCAACAGATGTATCAAGATGGCTTTTCAAGCAATGTTTTCCCTACACAAGGAGAAAACACCAAAAAGATATTAACTTATTTGCGTTTAATTGGTTGTTCTACTTGTCTTAATATTGTTTAGCGAAAAAATCATTGAGTTTTAATACACGACTGAGATCAGAAATTGAAAAATACTAAAATAAACCAGAGAATCCAATATTTCCACTTATAAAATCCCAAGAATACTAAGAAAAATATCAATTTTGTTGATTTCTTAATTTGTTGGAGAATGGAACAATTAAGAGTATGGGTCAAAGATGATTTGCAAGTGGTAAAGCTGATTTGGTTGTAACTTGTACGCCAACATCAACCCATATAATGACATTTTGGAATTAGATTCCATGAATGGAATCCATGTAAAAGATTCATTGGTCCAGAATATACCAACCATTAAAATTTTATTGATATCCAAATTGGTTTCATTTTTTAATTTTGATAATAGTCGTGAGACAACCAAGTTGTATGCTTAGAATGGAAAAGATAATATAGAACTAGCAATCAATCCAATTCCGGCATGGACCCTCTTACATGTCTGGTCAAGAATTGAACAGGGACTCTGCTTAGGCTGTCAAACAAGTGGAATCGTCTAAATTGTTGGCTAGCAAATTTATTAAACATTTTGTTCTAGAAGAAATTGACAAAGTGGCCAAATTTAATGTGCAAAGCGACTAGTCTTTTCTGTTGATACAAGTGACTAGTCTTGACTATTTTCTAAGCATTAAAGTTCAACGGGCCTTAGTGATAGGCCCAGATCCTCCTAAGTAATACTATTACACTGCTCAAATCCTCCATAAGAGTTACATGGGTACACGCAAGGTGAACAGCTTTGGGACTCAGTAAAGAAGGGATTGAGGTGCAGCTTCTTCTACATTTCCCCCACCTTCAGCTTATATTTTACTCTCATTGAAGAGGATCATAATTCACAGTTTCATAATACTAGATACTTGCATACATCATGATCCTCATTCACCGGGCCGGAAGATCAATAAGGATTACGCATTGCCAAGCTATTGCATTGTTTTTTTGTTACATTGGAGGGAATCATAAGCTTGACCTATCCTTATCCTAATCCATTACCCTGTCCACCCTCACCACTTGGGCTAATCCCACGATGTATAAGTTGTAAATTTACATGAGCTAGAAGGTATTTCTGTCAATCTATATCTTCCAAAGGCTTGTCCTGTTGCTCAAATACTGGAATATACAAGAAGCAAGTGGAGAATGCTCTTTTTTCTTTGGTGGACTGCAGACAACTATGCAAGGCTTCTGGAATCTGAACTATTAATAGGCATTGAGACTTTTATGGTCTTAATGCTACAAACTCCTTAACATTCTGTAGAATGCCTTTATCATATGGATTCACGAACCTAGTACTTGTGAAGCTTTGCCCTGGATGGGAAGGAATTCAGATATCATATTAAGCATACAGATTGTAAAATACATACATATATATGTGGATCCAGAATTGGTGCTGCAACATGCATTTACCTGGCTGTGGGTGACCAACATGTTGGAACTCTGGATACATCTTCCAGTTTATCTTGAAAAAGAGAAAAATAAAATAAAATAAAATAAAGAAGATGTTAGAAGAGTTCATACTTCAACTCATATAATTTTCTTTTACTATCTGTTTATCCATTGAGGAACTTACCCACTCATCAGTTCTGATGTTGAAGCATACACAATATATATGCCATATCGCAAACACCGCCTGTTCATACACCAAAGGATGCTATTATATGTATGAAGCTTCCTAAATTACCAAGAGATCACTCAGAAAGGAGCAGAACTCATAATAAAGCATTAGCGATGCAAACCTGCCATGCCAGTTGAATAATTGTGAACAGAATTGTGCTAACAGCTAAATTTTCAGAAAGCGTGTTCTACACAATAGATTTAAAAGAGTTGTGTAAGTTGTAGAGGCCTAAAAACTTATGTTCTGAGTTACTTGATATTGAAGTGTCACAAAAAAAACACACTGTTAATTTGAAAAAGTAGGGTAAATTGCAGGGTGCAATTACCTACCTCTGAACTAGGTCTATCTAAGATCCCAGATCTGGAAGCAACTGTGAAAATAGTACAGGAATTCCAAAATGAATAATAGAATAACCAAAATAATTTTTAAAAGACACTGAACACAAAAACAAAAGAATAACTTGGGACCAGAATCTGTCATGGGCCGCAGCAAGAATGTTAGCTTACAGAGTGATGAGCACACTAGATAAGAAGCTTCGGTACTGATAAATCCAAACAGAAGAACTAGGAAAAGGAGATGATTCTTATGACCTGCACAGCAATGGTATCAATCATTAACTAATATGGAGTACACAACCAACATGAAAATCAGTTTCAGGCCAACTTAAAAAAGAAATTACATATGATTTTTTTGACTGACTAGCTACAGCTTCAAATATAGCTTACATGGAGAATACTATTAGACACAGAATTGTCATCACCTATACAGTTCCCAAAAGCAGGACAATGGTGGTCAAGACCCTTTATGTATGCCTTGCAGCTCCTGCAATATCTTACCCTCAAACCCAAACCAGAACCCTGAGAAAGACAAAGAAAATACCAGCATCCGGGTTACAATGTCTATGATAACAGAGCTGTTGCATTTTTTAAGGAAAATGTTATATCGTCATACAATATGACATATCAATAGTTCAAGTTTGATAGTGTGCCAACATAACATGTTACACTAACAAGTGAAAGAAGAGAAAAAAAGAAAACAACATTTCTCATTCTTTAATACTGAGGAAATGGAGAGAATGCCAATTATTATTTGGGTTGATTCATGACATAAACCACTTGTCAAAACCTCAAACTCCTGCACGAGTAAGAAGGCCATTAACTAACAACATTACACTACACACTATGAATGCAACTGATTAGCTAAAGCTCTCCTGTTTGTTTCTACAGAAAATAGTTTTGCAAAAAGAGAGAGACAAAAACTTTTCCTCAAAATTGTATTTTCAGTCAAAAGAGATGGAACCCAAGTTGAAAATTTTGAACCTGATCATGGTTATCAACTTGAGAAACTGAACTCTCCGGAGGTTGGTCTGAAGAAGCAGACCCGTGTGCAACCAAGCCAGGGTCACTTGTAAGAATACTGCCATTAACAACACGCCTGTCACTGTTAGTAGCTGTCAATTTAGATTGGGTTGGAGAGCAAATTAGCAAACTGGAGCTTAAAACTACTAACAACAACAACAACCTATAGAGACCAATGACGAGGAACACAACTTCACAGTTGAAAACGGTGTCGTTCAGTTGGGGCACAGCTGCAGCAGTCATATAAATTATTGTTCAAATTTGCTCAACAACCAAAATATACATTCATGTGTAGCATTATAGCATCCATGGTGAAGTTAATTAAGCTGACCTTGTCTGATAACGGAGATGTAAAAGCCCCAAATGAAGAGAATGTTGAAGAAAACGAAAGCTGGAGCAGAAGCGCGTACTTTGAGAAGCTTTCTTCTGCAGCATCCTCCAAAACCCAGAAGCATCAGAAGCAGAAGAGCTGAGAGAGCGAGTTGGGTGAGGAAGGAGAAGGCGGAAAAGAAGCGAGGGACCAAAGAGAGGACGAGTTGAGTGAGGAAGACGAAGATACAGGACACTACACAACGACCGATTGATTTGGACCGACTCGAACGCTCTCTCGGATCCTCTGTTTCAAGCATGTTTTTGGGATTCGACAAAAAAAAGAGCATGTTTTGGGATTCATTGCTCAAGCTTCTGCTAGGATGAGAAATGAAGGTACGAAAGGGAACCAACCTGAGATATGGGCTCTTAGAATCATGAGGCCCATCAAGGATGTTGGGCCCAAAGGGCCATGTCCAGACCAAATTTAGCAAGCCGATTCCTTTAACTGTTTACCATTTCACTTATTACATAAGTTGATCATTGATCACTCTTTATACCAAACAATAAATAAAGATGCAATAAGATAGTGAGTTTCAAGAATCAAGTTAATTACACAAATATCCTTGATCTGGTACTTCAACTTAAAGCTGACACTTTCCGAAAAATTACCATACATCTGTTGATTGAGGTTTGATTTTGGTTGCGGAAATACCCAATACAGCAACAATAGAATATTTCTAAATAACAAGATGGACCTTAAACAATAACTTGAGGATAGTTTACTAGGGACCCAAGTTGAAAAATTAGACGTTAGGTTTCGATGATTTTTGAAAAGTTGGGTTTCATTGCATTCTTAAGTGGAAGAATAAATGTAAATTTAAGAAGCAAACTAGATAAGCTGGCCAAATAAGGCAAGTGACAAGATGAAGAATTAACGCAATTTGGAAAAATTGAGATCAACAATATCAGGCTGAGACTAAAATGAACAAGTTGCTCATCATATCCCCCTAGAATAAACTGAAAAGTAGAAAAGGAGAAAATAAATTTGGACAACTAAAAACTCCAAAACCAAGAAAAAGAGATAGAAATCAATAGTTTGCACGTGTATGACAATTCATTTCCCACGTGTGGATTTTCCTTTTTATTTGTGTTTGTTGTCGGGTGTACCGTGTATCACAGCGTTATCTAATCAAACTAAACAACAAAGGGGTGAGATAAGACGCTCCTCACCCACGTGTGACACAAACAGTTTCCACGGTTTTAAGCCTTTAAGGAAAGGCCGTTGCGCTAAACACCAAGCTTCGTAGCCAGGCATCTGAGCTGTCCTAACGGCGGGTCACATGCACCTGCATCACCCCCGCCACTGTCTGATGTCTCCTGCCCCACACACGGGACCCACTCGTGTGACGGTGCATATAATAAAAGACTTTCACATTATTCCTCCTAGACGCACCAGTATCATGAGAGATCCATCATTCACGGCTCTGATTCGTTCGTTCCCAATTCCAATACCAGATCACGCCACGTGGATAGTACAGGCCCATCATTGGCTACACGTCCACCATGTGCCGCGGTTCTCGCCTCGTGGGACCCACTTTCTTTTCACCTACAAAACGCTGGGGCCCACTTCGTTCTAAGGGACTCTTTCCCTCGTTGGCCCTCTTGATCCGACGGCTGGAGGCTCTTTCAGCCGAGTGAGCTGATTAGCACCTAGCCACGGAGCCGCCCAGTCCGTGCATATGCTATTCTGATATGGCAGGGTTTGAGGACAGCCTGGCACTGGATAGGGATCGTACGTCTCAAAATTCCGGTTGATCTGCCACGTGGATGGTTCAGATTTATTTATGTTGTAGTACCATCAAGCCGGGTTTCCCATTTTTAGGTCCGTTTGAAATTTATCTGTCTACCACTTGCTGGTTAGCTGTAATCAACCCCAGCACAACACGTGGAGTATGAGGAAAAGGATCCAATGACTTCAAAAGAATTGAACGAGGAGCCGTATGAGGTGAAAATCTCATGTACGGTTCTGTAGAGTGGCAGCCACAATCAAGGTGTTAAATTTCGTTTTTTGGGGGTATGGAAATTTTAACAATAACCTATTAATTTTTCACCGAAATTTCTCTGAAATTATCGAAATTTTGCTGAAATTTGTCAAAATTTCGGCCACGACCAGATCTGATTTGACCTGCAATTACCATTTGCCCCTTATGCTTCAAATATTTGTAATTTGAGCTACGTAACTCCGATTCGCAATCCGTTTTCGCCTACATGCTCGTGAGTTCGAGTTCTATTCAGCAATGCCAAAATCATAATTTATAAGGATATAATTTAATTATTTCCTCTTAAATCCAAACTT